>JAPYZN010001283.1:0-19075 GCA_030522865.1 Psyttalia lounsburyi
TTTGAGTTGGGGATGAAAGAACCAGGAAATTTCCAGTTTCGCGGAAAATTCCAGAATATTCCTGAATTTTGAGCAGTGTAAAAATGAAAATTCCTCAATGTCCTTAAATTTCCAAAGGAGTATAAATATTTCGTAGCCAGTTACGCGGAATATTCGGTAAAATCTGAATTTTCATGAATTCTCTTCCCTGAAATTATATTCAGTGTCATTGTCCTGAAAATTTAGGAATGCCTTCCACCGAATTTTCTGGATTTCTATTAATTTTCAGGATCAAATGAATCTGAAATTTCCGGTTCTCAATGATTTTTCACCGCAATCATGAATTTTCAGTGACAAAATTCCTTGAAATTCCAGTGAAAATTAAATGCGATAAAAATTTCCGAGTGGTCTACTGGAAAATTCAGACAAAAATTTTTAACAGTGCACGCTGTGACGAAAAGTGCACTTTCGACACATTGTAATGAAAAAGAAAACTTTCGACACATTGTAATAAAATTTCATCCGTAACACATGCGAAAGATGTTGTTTGGCTCGCGGGATTCTACCACTCGTCTTCGGCTCGTGGTATAACCCTCCTACTTGCCAAGAACTCCTTTATTGCACTCGTTAGGATTATATATTATATAATAAATATATTATTAAACAATTATTTAACAAAATGATCGTCGGTGAATTGGTTCTGAAATGTCATGTGAAACAATACAAAATTTTCAACGGTTAATTCACATGAAATAATAATGGGTTTTATTTTTGATTTTGTTCTTAATTCTCAGGGTGATTGTCGCTAAAAGTGTCCATTAGTTGAAATTTGCTTGTGAGACTGAGGCCTCGAAGTTTGTTAAAAATCTCTCCATTGTCGAATTGAGAGTTATGGATTAAAAGTATTGACAATGATAGGAGGATATAATAGAAAGTATCAATTTTGTCATTTAAATCTATTGTTTCACTTGAAATCCATATTCTTGGATCGAATACAGAGACAAAAAGAAATAAGGAACTTTAGATATCTTATTAATATGGCTTCTTTTATTAGATGATTCTTGGTAAAATGTTTTTGAAAAGTTAAGTGATCTGAAGTGATATTTTTTTCCATTAGTTCAGTACCATCCGAAGCTGATAATAGAGGTCCAATAATCAGCTATATTTTTACAGAAACGAGGTCTATTTTTTAAAACTTTGTCCCCTGGCAAATGAGGCAGTTCATTATGAAATTTTGAAGAAATTTCAACATTTATGGTTTTGAAATCTCAACCCATTAAAAGTTCAATTAAATGGATCATTAAATCTCGAAGAGAAGTCAAAAATTTTTTAAAAGATTTGATTATTTGAATAATTTGATTTGAGTTCAAATTCACAGCAAAACAAATACGAACATCATTATTAGTGAAATAGTATATTTCTCACCTAGGGCGGAAAAGTAGACAAGTCGTCCTCACGTGCGAAATTACGGCCCGAGCCGAAGGCGAGGGTTGTAAGCACGTGAGGAATGCTTGTCTGATTTTCCTCCCGAACGATTTTTCTGCCGAAATGGACGAAAGGGAGCGTTTCTAACCGAGCGAAGCGAGGTTAGAATGCTCACTTTCGGTCCATGTAGGCAGAAAAATAAATTCTTTTCTTTATACGTTGGGATTAAAATATTTCAGCATTTCAAGAGCAAATAACTGCTATTCGGTTAAAAAATATGGTTCAAAGAGTATGTTAAAAGAAAATGGAAACGTATAAATTTCATTTGTCGCTGCAGGCCAGACATAAATTTCGAGATTAATATTCTATTTTAATAATTCTGTGTATATCGAAACAGTTTTTTCAAACCGTCAAATGAGTTCTGAAAGGCATTCCTACCTCTTTATGAAAACAAATTTCCATATCAAATTATTAATTTTTAAAATTACCCAAAAAAGCTCTCAAATTTAGAAAAGTATTTCTTCCATGGAGATAATTGATGGGCTGTAGTTGCCGTGTTAAAGAAGCATTTCCTTCCGAGCGAAGTAACAAAGGCCAGTTTCCCTTTAATTAATAAAGTTTTGTAAGAAACAGCTCGTAAAGTCTTTTTCCATTAAAGTCCGAACAACCTAATGCCCCCCCTAATACCATTTTGATCACGTTAATTTACTACATTTTCATAATTAAAATGCTAGTTTTTCGATAAGGAATGAATGGATGATCAAAGTTGTTCGCAGCAAACTCTGAGAGTGTTTCGTAAATGTTTAATTACTCAATTCATAAGTCTACTGAACATAATTATCCTATTATTACCTTATTTGGAGTTGTTGCTTGTTGCTGTGTCTGCTGTGATTGTAACTGTGACTGTGACTGTGACTGGGTTGTATGCTGCTGTTGTGGTGAACAATTGGCACTGTGTACAGTCACTGGATTGGTTGTACCAGTACCAATTCCCTGATGTACTGAATGATTCAGTTGATTCAATTGATTAATTTGGGGTACTTGATGTTGTACTGGATTCGCCACTGGTGTACCCAATTGTTGATGATGCGTCTGATGCACAGGATGGGTGGTCTGATGTGTCGCGGGGAAGGTGGGCACCGTAAATGGGACGAACAGCATCGGGCTACCGAGAATGTGTGCACCACCTCCACCCACTGCGCTCGTCTCCTCCCTACACCTTTTTGTTTTTTTTTCGCTTTTGGTTGCAATTTTTTTCCAACAAATCCCACACAAAATTCACTACTGGCTCTAACTCAAGACGCAAAACAACAAAAACTGCAAAAAAAAAGAGGGGCTGGGGGCGGGAGATGGAAGGAAAAATTATTATATAGACTCAATGAAACTTCTTACAAATAAACATAACGATACTGGTGAAGATGGAGGTTCAGTGGATCAATGAAAAAAAATTTCAAACTCTGAATTCTTTTCTAAATGATCATGGCCAGAGGATTTACCTGCACTCCTGTCCCAGGCCTTGATGTTGGGGGTGGGCGTAGGGGGCGGCGCGGACGGAGGTGGTGGTCGCCACCCTCGCAACCCTCAGAGATAGACCGGCTCGTTGGCTAGTGAGTTGAACCGATGCTGGCTGGTTGCTATGGGTACAGCAACAGGCACGACAACCCTGATTCTGATTAGGTATAGTTTGAACTAAGTGATGGGATATGGGGGGGCCCCTGGGTCCCGTGGATGAGGAGCACGGGTAGACCCCAACGAGGCAACCCACCAGCGCAGCCCCGGGGCCCGATGTACTACGAGCCAAGGCGCTTGACGCCGAGGCCTCACTAATCTCCCGTCTTCTCGTACAATCGTTGCACCACTGGCCCGACCAGTGATAGCTTTCACTACTTGTTCCCCTTACTTGGCTGTTACCAATGCCACTGCAACCACTCAGACCAATCTGATGATGTATCACCTTGAGTACTTCTGACTTCTTTTCAATTCTACGCACAACTGTTGACGTGATTTTGATTTATTACTTACACTCAACTTTAGTAATCGTTGGCTATCAATTACAACGTGTGAATAACACTCTTTAAGACTGTCACTTTGTATTAAATATCCCGCCAACTTTGCGAATTGTATTTTTCACAGAGTGAATCCGCCGGATGATCCTCGCCAGCTTCCACTGACAGTCAATTATTAATGGCCAATTGGACTTGTGAGCCACCGGGAATCGCAACTGGGGGCAGCTCAATCCCCCTGTGTACCGGCTTTTTCCGCGCACGTGGTTAACTATTAAGGAAATGCAGGAGAGAATATCGGTAAGAGATATCAGACAGCAATTGGAAGCTGTTGAATTGTGAGAACCACCAAATATCACTATCTATATTTCTCCTTTTATTCTATTATTGACTCTCTCCCTTGTTTTTTTCTTCTCCTTCCTTCTGATGATACCCGGTGAACGCCTGGGAATAAGTAATGGTGAGAGGAGCGTTGAATCGTCGGGAATGCTCAACAAGTATGCACAGGAGATGCCGTGTTCAATCGCGTCTGACTTGACGTTTCAGTTACCACTTGTTTGCCCTGACATTCCACGGTCAATCACTTGTATATTTATGTTTAACTTTTCAAGTTTAACTCTCGTATGCTCCGATGAAAAAAACCAAACTTTGAAACCGCAACTACCTCACAGAAAACTCCGTATTTTTATTTTTTATTTTTTTCCTTTCAATGTTGGTCCACCAATCACGATTTCATTAAAATTTTCACGAGTAATTGTTTCTCTGAACAGTGCTTGAACAATGTAAATCTCAAAAGAAGTTTTAAAAAGTGAAAGCTACTTCAGATTACTTGAACGTCGAGGGGATCGGAGGGGGAGGGGGGTAGTTAACCGGTAATGACGAATGGGGTGGGGAGACAAGTGGTGGTTGACGTCGGGAGTGCAATAACAGTAGCGAGTGGATAACAATGATTCTGATGGTGATGATAATGTCAAGCAGTGGCTTGGGTATCCTCGCGCGGCGATAAACGCTCCTGTGCGACCAGTTGACGTGAGTACGCTTGGGCCGTTGTATATGTACATATACAAATATATATCTATGTGGTAATGGGGGAAAAGCTAACCCGTGATGTCGGAAGGTCGCTCGCCGACTGACTAGCACTTCCGCTCTGGCTGTTGTGCGATTCAGAGTGGGGGATGCCTCGTTGGGTTGTTGTGTGTAGGGGTTGCTGCGGCGGCGGCAGGCGGCTCGGCTCAACTCGTCTCACTGGGACCGGTTTATACGTTGGTCGTCGCGATCTGCGCGCGGGAAACCCGTTGGGCGAATAGCCGTTAGGGGATTTTTTTACTCTCTTCAACCGAGGGGGAGGGAAAAGGGCTTCAGTCGACAACTACCCAAAGCATTTGTCCTCTATCACAACTTTCTGGACCAAAAGCCAGCCTCACGTGGTGAGTTCCGAGTGAGTACGAGTTGTCTCGTTTAATGGTTTTTTTTTCTTGGTTTCGGTTATCTACAGGGCAGAACAAAACAAGCAACTACAAACTGTTTATTAAACTGATGTGTTATACCCGTTGTACCCGAACATACACACACTTAACTCAACATGTGGCGTGATCCTCATGAGCTCATGATAACGATTTATACTCAACAACTTTGAGCTTGTTTTTTTTTTCTCTAGGTTCACCGAGTAGATGTATCACAGAGAATTATTCACTTTATTCGATATGCTGCACACTTGGCTACAGTTCTGATGGAGCATACGTCATCCGTCGGATGCGCTTATACCTGCTTCCTCACTGTGTATTCCTATCCTTTCACGAATGGCTGTTTTTTTTATTTATTCGCTGTTTGCACTGTGGTGTTGTGTATCCTCGCGAGAACTGGGACTGCTTCCAACTTTTTTTCTCTGCAACTCTATTTATAGTTTTGCGATTGGTGCGCTCAACTTGCCATGTATTGGTGGGCTGTTTTTTTCAACGTTTTTCAGGCGTTTTTGTTTATTTTTTTCTTCTTCAGACGAACATTTCGCAATAATTTTCACAGAAAATGATTATCGGAGAGAATTGAGTACTCGTTGATGGGATCGGTAAGAGGGCTGGAGTGCGAAAAAACAGTGGGGCAAACGAGCGGAGACGGGCCGCAGTGACTAGAAGCCTAGGCGTCTAGTGGTTATGGACCAGCGTGGGATCTGTGCAGCCAGCAGCGCGGCGCCGGCTACAGCGTGAAGACGTGGAGACCCCCCGCGTGTGTATCGCAATGTATCGTACAGCACTTGTATTGGTGAGATGGGTAGGTAGTGGTGATAGTGGGGTAGGTGGTGGTATTCCAGTGGTAGTGGTGGTGGTCGTAACGGGGGTGAGAGGGAGGCGACCAAGGTGGGGATGAGCCGGTGTAACGGGGCAGGGGTGAGCAGAGGGAAGGGGGCGATGCAATGAGGATGTGAGAGGGGTTAGTTTCTAGGTACAGAGAGACGAGGGAGATGGATTGCAATGAGGCTGGAAGGGGGCGAGAGAGAGAACGAGAGAGACAAGTACAAGGGGTAAAGGAAGAACTGCCAACGGTTTGTATCGGGCGACGTTGGATGGCAGGCCTGCTCGACATTCCACCGACGATACGAGTCTCTCGAGGAATTTCGTCAGTGCCTGAACCCACGAGACGGCAATCCAGTTTTCCAGTCTTGCCTGAACGACAAGAGTCTTGCGCCTGCGCTTTATCCACTTTTCCACGATTTTTGTTATATATAATTCGTCTTTTTTCTCTGTTTCGAGAGAAACGGAGACTTGTACAGATATACCGGCGTTGGGTTCTGTACGAAATATATCGTGTGGTGGATTTTTTTCCGGTGGCGTTCAGTCAAGCGGTGGAAACGTATACCACGACAAAGACTCGTGGAATGCGAGATATTTTTCGTTGGGAAAATCTAGGCAATGAAATTATTCGTGTCTCGGCAAGCCCAACAATCCACCTAACATTGGAATTATGGAAGTAGGGGGGGGGGGCGAGGGAGGGAGAGCAGGGATTTTAGTCGTGTGTGGAGCTCGCTCGGCCAACCTTGTATTACGGCCAACGAACACGTCGTTTCACGGGTGTTAATTAAAAATTTCTCGCGGTCTCTACACCCCCACCCACTGGAGAGAGTGGGGGAGTGCTCGATGAACGATGAAAACTGCGAGGCTGCCTCGATAATTGAATCGCCGATGGTCTTTCATCGGATTCATACCTCCCTTCTCACCCCTCTGACCCGCCGAGTATATAACTCACACTGAATTCTCTTTAGTTCTACGTATGTATATAACAAAATACCTCTAGTCTGCACTTCGACACCTCCGCGTATATGTTAATACATGTACAAACGTTCCAAGTCTTGTGTATACGCTTGAAAATACATTTACATACCTATGTAGTGTTTTCCCAAGCCAATGACTGACGAACGAGAGACGGAATAATGTATTCCACGTGGTATACGCACGCTTACCACGAACGCCCATTAGCATTTTTCGTGAAAAAAACTAGGAGTAATGAAACGCAGATGGATATAACATACCCCAAGCAAATGTACATGTTTTTTTCACCCTCATTGCATTAATACAAAATGAATTAAAAGGAAAATAGGAGAATTCTTTGGAATCTGCTGATGCAAAACACGAGAGTAAAAATTTGCCTTCGTTAGGGAAAAAAAGAGGCATTGAAATTTAGCTGAACGACTGGGCAGGTGTTGTTTACGATGGTAAATAAATTATTCATTAGACAAGTTTGGATTCAGTTTCATCAAGCTGAAAAAATTACACTCATTTTCAGTTTGAAATTTTTCCAGATTCTAATGAATTCTGTGATTCGTAGTTTGCATTTCTGTTCGTGAAAAGATTCGCGGGATTGACTTTAGCTTTCAACGAATGTAGAGGAAAGGGTATACCACAGGGGAATAGAATAAAAAAGTAAAGCTCTGAAGAGTTAAGCACATGATATCGGCGATTAAAAATAAATTGGGCGTAAAAAAACTAATATTCCTTTAGGGTTCGATTTTTCTAATTTATTCTCCAGAATTTCCTGGAAATTAACCAACTTTTTTTAGTAAAATGTGGGAGAAAATGAAGATAGGAAGAAAAATAAATCGAGACACTTAAACGATCCCCGTTATCAACTATTAAAACGGAATGAATAATAAATAAAGAATGCTCAAGAATGACAAAAACATTGAATATACAATTACTTTAACTAAACAACGCAAAAGGAATTGCACAATTAACCAGATGTTATTCATGTTGTTCGAATCAATGAATCATTAATTCGTAACATCTTTTGCAATTATAAATTTCCGCCTCTTCCAAAGGATCCTTTCAATTTCCAGGTTACACAAATTTCAAGCGAATGTAGAGAACAATAAACATATGAAAAAAAAATAAAAAAAAAAACAAAAACATACCGAGACATTTGAAATGATCTCCGGTGTCGACTTTTAAAACGGTGAAAATGGTCCCGAGATGAAAATATCGTTGAGGTTATGGCTGAGCATGGAGTCAAACGGTAAAACCGAGCAATAGAGGATAAGCGGAGCTATACCGTATAGTTTCGCGAAGGATACCGGTATACGTTGCGCTCTGCGATGCTACTTCTGATGGCCCTGGACGATGGGAGTCGAGCATGAGAGAGAGAGATCTCGGAGAACTCTATGGGTATATATTTATAATGACCCTATATGTATGCAAATGGGTGCATATCGTACGAACCTATCCTATTCGTACGTGACAGAGAGCCTCCGAATAACGAGGAATATGCGTATAGATGGCGCACGCGTCCGGCTGACGCCAAAATATGCGTTTATATGCGTGCCGTCCAGATTCACATATTTTCGCGACTGATGTAATTACCGAGTGATGTAATGTGGAAACTAAAATTCATCGATTACCATTCGCTCATTTGTTTGCGGCCTGTTTAATTGGTAAACCAAATCAATGAAACTGCCATTTCTCGGCTCTCATGGGGAATTATTTGACAATTGTTTATGACCACCTCAATTTTTCAATGGCAGTTAATCATTGACAATTTAGATAAATAAAGAATATCATTTTGTAAAAATACACATTACGGACATTATTGCATTCTGCAAGATTGAATACAATGCTATCTCAAATTAAATTCACAATATCAAGTGAATAATATCTTTCACACAAGTTTTTTGACACTAAGTTCTAAAATATGTGAAATATCATATTACTTATATTATCAGGAATTCTATGAATCAGAGGACAATTTCGTAAGAACTAGTATTTTTTCTGACCTGCTGTCATGGGGGTTGTTTGGAAAGTATGTAATACCAAATCCCAGGCGAAAAATCGTGAGAAGTAGTCCAAAAAACTCGAATTTTCTTCCGAAAAACATTTTTTTTTGTCGTCAGTGAATTTATTCAACAGTATAACCCGGTAGGATTCTATCACATCAATGAAGGTATCATAAATAATATCATCAACGTACTGTTGACAGAAAAATTCTATTTTTCTAATCGATATCAGACTTGGTTTCTGTAAAATTTGTTTATTTTCTTGAAGTATATCTGTTGAGCTTTGAAAAAATCTCAAAAAAAAACGATTTCTTTCACTCACTGTATGTTTTTAGTTGGATGATCGAGATGATCGAGTGAGAGCTGCTCTCCGACCCTGTTATGGACCTGGACAATTTTTCGAGACTCCAAAGAGAGTGGGGAGTTAAAATCGAATGCCCCCTCCTCCCCACGATATACTCACAATGGACGCATAAATTACGACGATAAACATGTTATTTATAGGGGTAGGACATAAATTGCCTATGCTAATTTCTGCTGATCAACGGGGAAAACCGAGAGAGAGAGAGAAGCCCTGGGCTTTGCACAAACGCCTGGCGATCGACACAGTAAAATTCAACGTGTATCGTTTGGCTTTTGTCTGATCCCCTCATATCCCTCTTCATCCCCTCGGCGAACCCTCAGAGGCCACTAAACTCCCTTCAATCCGTAACATATATTCACAACACCCAGGTAATTATTACAACATTCTTGATTGTAACATGCATGGTTCAAAAGAAGTCATTATTCATTGGAAAATCGTTTAGAATTTCGACGTTCTTCTAACGATGTTCAAGATTCGATATTTTTCATCGATCGCCTAGCCTATTAGAAAATTTCCCTCATTTACCTAACATTTCTACGTAATTTCTTATCGAGAATTCAAATAAAGTCTATTTATTACAAACAATTACTTTCCAAATAAATACCTTGTGAATGAAAAATTCAAAAAAAAATAATCTAGATAACGTTTGGTTGGAGGTGCATCCAGGCCTTACGCTAATATTTACAATTAGTATTGATTTTTCCTAAGATTTCGAATTTTGAATTAAAAAATCTTGAAGATTCCAGTCAAAAATCGTAAAAAATTCACCAAACTCTCTTCAATCCATACCAGCCATTTCCAATAACGATGGTAATTCCTGAAAAATTCTTGACTACAAATTTTCAGCTCCACTGAAAATTAATATTCAGACTGTGACTCGAAAAATATATAGATAGGTGTAGTGCGCTGTTTGAGCCATCCAGATATTCGTCCAGGGAAGCTCAATTTCAATTTCGTGCCCCAGGAGTGTCGTTGCCGAACGAATATAATTATACGAAATAATTCTGAATGCCAGGTATTCGGATGTTGGTGTTGCCTGTTCCGTCTCGCTCGGTCTCGTGCGGGCTTTAAAGTGTTACTCCACACCATTGGCCCCCACGGGTAGATGTGTCCGTGTGGAGCCAATGTTAGTTGAAAGTAGAAGGGACCCAAGTAAGAGCAGCCACGTTACGCTTCGCTTACGCGCCGCCCCATTTTCTCGCTCGCACGAAGACAACCGGTGGAAAGATAGCAGCAAGGAGATGCGAGTGCTTAATGGCTTGAAATTGCCGGCATCGAAAGACGTCTGGAATGAGAATTGAGTCAAGGTCTAACGATACTCGGGAATTGCAAAACACGCGTGGTTCTTTTTTTGTGGAATTTATTGATTTGAGTAAAATTAAGAAACCGACAAAATTTGTTCATAATTCAACATTGTTCCATTGAATTTTAACTGACCGATTTCTTTGCCGAAAACTATCTCTACTCTATCTAATGACATAAATATGACATTTTAAATTTATGTTATTGTTGGGAGTTGGAGCTAGTCTTTTTCGTAAATATTAAACATTAAATAATTTTTTTATAATAAACAATTGACATTTCATCGGCAATGTTGGAACAATTATCAAACAAGAGATAACATTTAATTGGTGGGGAAAAAATTACCAAATATTGGATATCACTGAAAATTTAGTAAATCTATAGATATTTCAGCAGTAGAAAAATAAAATGGAAAATCACACATTACAAGTGCATTACAAGCGCAATTCTCCAATGTCTAAATACAATAATAAAATCGCTTATTTGATGATAAAAATACTTGCTGTAAGAGCAACGTCGGTGCTCAATATATAAAAGACACTTGACATTACCCAATCAAACCCAATAACCAATCAAATTTTCGAAATTTTCTTGTTCTTTTTCCGATGCATAATAGGAAGGACATCGGGGTTCGAATCCCGGTCTGCACTATCAATTTATCCAGCAAAAATTTCTTGTAAATCTTATATTGAGAAATATTTTGGATCCTATTCTTTCTACTCCAAATCCCATTCAATAATATCCCGATAGAAATTCTCTTCTTTGTTGCATATGGATAATTGATAAAAATAATCCTCACATTAAAAACCAAATATCTATAACAACATAAATATATAATAAATGAATACAAATTAAAATAAGAGACAAACAAATTTTCTTTTTCAATCAAAAAGAAACAATAATATCGATAAAATTTCATGAACCAAGAACAACTCAGCCGGCTCCCTAAAATTTCCATTCAGTTATATTTTCCACGTGTTAAACCGTAAATTGAGTCTCAAGGTGGCGATTCAGAGCTTTCAATTATTCCATTTCTTCTCGTCAATTACTCTCACTCTCCTCGTTGAATGCCTCTCCTCCCGCGGAACCCCTCAATGCCGCTTGCGTCTCCCCACTCATTTTGGCCATTTTCCTTCAGCATTCAAATTCTTCGTCTCCTCCTTTCCCTCCCTACAAGAGCTCTCTATACTCGACACTCTGCCCCCTCTCGCCCCTTATTCACTCGTGGCTTCGTTCCATTATCCGGATATTAGCCATCGGGGACCCACCAAATTGCTACAACTTAAATAATTTATTTTAATGCAATCGCACGGACTAACTGGCTAACGGTTACGCTTTCTTCGTTATATCTCCTGGTTGGGATTTATTTTTAATTAGAAAGAAGCCACAGATATTGTAATCCAACTCGGCGAATGCAGGGATAAAAGTTGCAGAAGGTGAGTTTCAAGAAGAAGAAGAACCTTCTAAATGTTTCACGATTAGTGCAGAGCGGGGTACAATGGGATGGCGTGAGACCGAATTGCAGTTGTTACTTTCATTAATCAATGATGTTGCTCATATATTATCGTGTTATCATGCGCTTCATTTGCAATTGCTCTATTCATTTCAACGATCATTTTTTGAATATTCAGAAATTTAGATTCTGGTTTGAATACAAATGTTTTGATTGCAAGCAATGACTAATTTGTTTATTATTAAAGTGATTTCTTCAGTTTGTTGGGGAAAAATTACAGTTTCGTGAAGACGTCAGCAGTCATTTTGGGGACAGCGATAGTAAATTCGAATAAAGTACAAAACATTCGTAAAAGTTCAAATTTCAATGGAAAATCCAACCCACGTCTATATGTCACCCAACTGGGTTGACATATTAAGTGTAGGGTCATGCAACATTTTCCGTTAATTGGAAAATTCAAGTTTCATTTAAATTGCAGTGAAACTCCCATTAAAAAAAATTAATTAAAAGTAAATCTCAAATTATCCAACGTTCTTGAATTTTCAATCGGAACGTGAATATTCAGAATGACATTTGAGAAGGCATTTGGTGGTCCTTTTAATTTTTTCATCAAATTGTCGATTTACAGTTGCCACGAAGTTCACCGGAGGTTTGTCTCTATAGTATCTTTTCACCATGAACACATTGGATTTGACAGTTGAGTTCTAATTCTTTGTGGTATTCCACTTGGAAGTCTAAAAGAGCGGACACTTGGATACAGTGCAGTCCCGAAAGTTGTGTGTTTCAACGTACAAATGAGATAAGTACAAATCATAATTTTATAATTTTACTATTTTACCTGAGGCTAAATCGATCGCAATTGGAGGGATAAGAAATAATTTTCCGTTATTTTAAATTTTGATTGGTATCTACTTTGTGAATTTTAACTTTTTAGTGCTAAAACATTATTTGGTTTATCAGGAACATAATTATTGGTCAAAAGGTTAGAAGTTATAGTTAAAAGTGTCGTAAATACTTAAGACTAAAGTATTTTTTTTTATATTCATACTATGAGAATGAAGCGAAAGGGTTAAATATTAATTAACTCCTCATTCCGAAAAAAAATAAATTTAATATCAATTTTTATATAATAAGAAGACGGAAAAATGATAAACCTGGTTTTCGAAATAATCGTGTCAGCTTTAATTAATTTTCAGTTCATAGCTGTATGTGTAATTTATGAACACATCGAAATTAATAAGTGATCACTTTGAAAAAATGTTGATTTGTCCAATAGTAGCTCTTTGGATCATTAATGACCTAATAATTGTTAAATCTATTTTATCGAATTTATGCCTTGACCGAGAGAGTCTAGAGTGCATTTCCGAAATTATTTCCGGGTGATTGAGCAGGTGGGATTGGATATCATTATAAGTGAATATTTGAAGAGATATCTCAAGAGAAAAATAAAATGACTATAAACTGTAAATTTTCGGTTTCCAACAATTTCACCGGAGGTTCGTCTCTGCCGTATTTTTTACATTTCAATAACGATTTTTGTTGATGTAAAAAAAACTATCACTGAGACTGCAAAATAGATTTGTGGTACCACACGATCGCCGAAGAATCTCTATCCTCATAACGCAATTAAGAAAGCCGAGAGAAAATTGTTATGCCAGTACCATCCCCAGTAGGTTTGGACTGCAGCCCAAACCGAGTGTGCCATGTCTCCACTGAACCAGCCCAAAGCGTCCCATGAGCCACCGGCTGTTTGTCCACCACTGATGCAATCAACCTTACAATTTACTCGTGCACTCTTCGGTCGATTGAATTTCAACCCCGCAAGAGTAAAATCAGTAATCGATGGCTCTAAGGTGATTGGTGAAGACTGAGAATTTTCGGAATATAGAGGAGTTAGGAGGTTTTGTCGTGGCATTAATATTCTACCAGGCAAGATACTCAGAGGAGTACACGAGACAGGATTTCTCGCGCGCTCTCTTGGACCGAGAGAGTTCCACGAACAGTTGCCGGCTGGTACGGCTGATGGAATAATGGTCCATTTGGGATGCACGTGCTGTCGCTGGATTCACATCCCCTCCCTTCCCTCTCTTCGACTACCCCTGCCATCGCCGCACTCAGGGCTTCATCCACCCGTGGTATTTACATGTCATTTTGTGCAATTAATATTTATGCCGCCCGTCACTCTCGTACGTGCACAATGATGACTATAACCAGACACAGGCTTTCCCACGATCTCTGAAATGCACCGATGTTAAAGTGCTCCAGTGATCATCTGTGATTTGATTAAACTGGGGAAAAGTGGGGTAAAATGGGATACAGTAGTTTACAATTGGAGGGGGGAGGGGGACGCGAAGCAATGCTAGCAGTGCTCAATGGCTAATCGACTAACAGAGGAAAAATGTTTTTTTTTCAAACGGATGAAATTACCCTTATAAATTCATGGTTCCAAAATTGACTAGAAAATGTCTTGCTTAGAGAAAAGGAAACTGTCGTCAACAGAATGTGTACCTGTCTGTAATGTAGAGAGCAATTGGAGAACTGTTCATTCTTTAAAAATTCATGTTATAAATTAATCATCTTTGTCTTCGGAATGTGAGAATGAGTGATTTTTCAAATAATAGTTTATAATTGATGGATAGAATTGGAGAAATGTCGACTGAAAAAATTGAATATTGGAATTATTAATTATTATTGAATATTGTATTTCCCGAAATTTACGGGAAATCGTTAAAAAACGAGAAAAAAAATGTGCAGCAACATTTTTTCCTATTTGTAAGCTTACCCAACTAAATTTGAAAAATTCCCAATTTACCAAATTTTTCAAATATTGACAAAATCCTTCATCATAGATGCATTAATCACAAGCGAAGCGAAGCCTCAGTCATAACGCGGGTTATGAAAAGTTAATTGAGAGTTTCGAATGGTTTTTTAATTTCTCAATTTCACTTTTTTCCTCTGCATTCAGTAATGCTGATAAATGCGGCTTTTACCCCAAGCAATTTTATTTCTCACGTTGCCGTACTCTCCATGTTTATCTTTCATTTACGTCCAGCCAGAGGCTGAAAGAAAATAATTGACCCAGTCAACTTGCAATAGTTTAATGAGAATTTTTTCCAACCTCGTGAAGCATACTTCGTTGAAGGTAAACATAACTGGGAGACACGTTGAGCATGCGGTCGTCAAGCAAACTGTTTTTACACTGTTTTCCTTTTCTTTTTTTCGATATTCCACTGAACTCGGGGAAATGAAAAAATACGTGAAACGTCGGATGTTATCGATTTTAAGAGTACGAGGAATAAAAAATACATGAGATGAAATGTAACATTGAGAGTAAAAAAATGTATTTTGCGAAAATTATATATTTTTTCTAGATTATACTTGATGACCTTTAAAGCCATATCAATTTTTACCATAACTATTATATCCATATATAAATATCCGTAAAAGAATGTGTTCTCTCCCAGCAAGAGAAAAAAACTATTGTTTTGACAATGCCACATTATACCCGACAGCAATATCAAAGTCTTAGGAAAATAATTACTGCTACAAAAATGATAATGTTGAAGTAGAAAATGTTTTCACTACTTGAAACTAAATTGATTCGACTCGACAAAATAACTCTTCCATGGAATATGTAATTTGTCAGCAAACCTAATTTTTTCTCTGGGTGTGCCTAGTACTCGAGGTTAACTCCGTGTTGAGAATGCTGCGGGATTATTTGTGGTCGAGTCGAGCCAAAAATCGATATTCCGCGGTCTTTCAAATGAGATGCACCCGGTAAGCCAGTAAATTGTTGCTTTGAAGTTCCAGGAAACTCATTCTCACTCAACACTCGGGCAACGGGGATGACACACGAGCAGGGCTCTCTTTTCGAATGTTACATTACACCCGCGTTCGATTTTTTTTATTGCAGAGGGAACGAATTAACAACAGAGGGAAAGAGGAGACGAAGCGAAAACACTTCTGTTCGAACGACAAATGATACCTCGAATTGTTTGGGTATTTCATGAAACACAGAGACATTTTGACGGTGAATTCAGGGGATTATTTTTCATTTGGGGGAAGTTCATTGATGCTTTGTTAGAGAGAAATTGAAATATGATGAAATTTGGTGGTAATTTTCGTCAGAGTGACATTATATTTAACTGAATGAAGAAAATTAACATTAAATTCTCTTTAATTATCAATCAAAATGGTTCCATCAATATATTCCATCAATTAATTCATTTTTAAAATAGAGTCTAATTTCAAATTTCACCGAAAATTCAACAAAATTCGAACACTACCGCCAATACAGTTCAAGAACTCTGAAAAAAATGAAAATAATTACGTATTAACCTAATTTACACTCGACGTGCTAACAGAAGTAGAGGGCACTCAAATTTCATTGGGAATTCGATGAAATTAGATTTAGAACGTGAAATTTTGATGTTATAATTATGTAAAAATACTAAATTTCAGTAAATAATTTTATAAGTGATAACAGTGATTATTGCTATCGCATTTATCATCCAACTCACCTGAGGCAACTTTCAATCCAATTTTTTAGGCCTTTATTCAATGAATGGACACTTTTTTCTAATTATCTTAAACAACTCATTTCTGAGGAATAAAAAAAAAGTAACTTCCTAACGAAAATTCAAAACACTAATGGATGAATCCAACTCTAATTATTATTTATTGATAAATAGGAAAACTATGAAAAATCTAAAACAGAACTTTGAAAGGTTAGTAAACCTTCAGAAGAACAAATTAATTTTGAGAACAACCCCAATTATCGAATTCCCCCCGATTTACGAAGCCATCCTCAATCAATACACCACCATATCCAAAATTGTTCGGTCATTCACCCTACTGTATAACATCTACAATAGCACCGGCTCCCTCCCGCTCAGCTCAAATCCCGAGAGTTCCCAGTCCGAAGAATCTATTCTTACTTAACTTTCGATAAGAAAATAATGGCCATCTTGTTCGTACAAAATTCAAATCAGAATCGACCAATCAAACTTAGCATGCAATAAAAACATCAATTAATCAGAAAAGAGAAAAGACTCATCAGTGCTGAGTGAATGCGACACTTAACCCTCTTTAAACTTCAAAAAAACCTCCCTCCCCCAGATTTTTCCGGTAGCGGCGAGTGGAGAAAAGCTGAAGAAGTAAAAGGGGTCCTCCATCCGAGGCTTCATTTTAAATTCCACCAACGGTGGAAAACAATCATCGATCATTAGTAGAGAAACGTATATTATTTCGCCTTTCAGTGTAAAAATAAAAGATAATTCTCAACTCTCCAGATTATTAGGAGAATTGAAATTCTTGCTGCGCATACCTGAACCAACTCAACCCCCTCACACCAATAATAATTTGATTCCACCGCTGAGAGTTTGGCATTTTCTCGGGGTGTAATTAAAATGCAGATCAGGTCCTGCAAATCACTCGGAATTTTTTGGCTAAGGGGAGTCAACTCTACCAAATAGGGGTTAGAAGTTGGCGCATTTTCTTTTCGTGCACACACAGGCGAATGAACAAACGATCGTCCAAAATATATTCTGCATAAGAAATGAGGGAGTATATTCTCAAGGGTTGAGCCAAGTTCTCCTCCAAGAAGGAAAATAATATAATAATGTTCTTTAGCTCTTCCTGTTTTCATATGCAATTTGTAATCCAAGAATTACAGAGAAAAAAAATGGATACTCCGCAGAGATAGCGGATAAAATACATGGAAATAAGGAGAAAACATCAACGTCGAGAATTTATACTTGCGTTCCGTGCGCCTCGTTTATCACTTAGTCTGCCGGCTGGTGAGGTGAAAACCAACAATAATTAATTCTCTTTTAATTTGTGAGATTAATGGATCGCTGAGGGACTTACGATGGACAATAACCGATCAGTTTCTCAAAATATGAGTTTTAATTCCATTTCAATCAAAAAGAGCTTTTCATTTATTTGATCCGAAATATTTCGATTATATGACATGACTGAATTACTAATTCCAAATAAATTTTCTATTAAGATCATGGAAAAGTTGGATATGAAAATAAATTTATTTTCGCCACACTCTGTCGAAAATTAATTAATTCGCCACACTCTGAATGTACCGGAGAAGTGCTCCGGTACATTCAGATGAAAAATTATATTCATAACTCCTGAAAAAAGTGGCTCGCCTTCGGCTCGTGATATAAACCTCCCACTCGCCAAACCCCCCTTTTTGCACTCATTACGAAATATACTATTAATTTCAATAAAAAATAATTTTATGAACAACCAAACACTCAATTCTTAATTGTTAGAATAAATTAACTCATGTTATTGAAATAATTAAGAAGAGCCTGATTCAATTCTTCAAAAAAAAATTGCAAAAATTCATGATTTCATGAAATTTGAACCTAATTAATTAATTAATTCCCAACAGGCAGATATTTTTTGTTCTCTTCTCAATTGTATCTCCCTTAAAGCCCCTGAAGTCGGCTATCAATTAGCGCGAGGTATTGTGAAATTCAAGCAGGTCAATTGATATTAAACGCACATGTTCCGTGAAACCGTATTCCCAAAATCATGAATATCCCAGCGATAACAAAATCACCAGTGAATGTGTGTACATTGATGCACATTTCTGAATTGGTTTGATTCATTAGCAAGGAGAGCGGGAATCCGATGTGTCATCATTATCCGTCGAATTACATGCAAACACCGATACAACGAGATTGGACATTGCCGAGTATCATCCGGCTGTCCTTCCACATACATAGTGCCTCATAGTTGCGCCAACCGGGTGGATTCCCCTCCTCCAGTTCGCCTCCTCTCCTCTACCGGTCTCCGGACTGAGTTTCCAATAATTTCTCATGCATTGATTATTCACTCGTGCACAACACTCAGCTTTATTTCATCAGTTGGTAAATAGGTTTTTTTCCATTGTCCAGTGGCACTAGTAAAACAACCTGGCTAGATTAAATGTTATAGGGTGTCTGGAATGGATGGCAGTTGGCCAGAGAACAGAGGATGAATTAATTAAAAATTCCTAAATAATTGAATTAAAAATTGGAAAATGTGAAATACTTTAAATACACGCATGCAAAATTCAATGGATTATTATTTCGCTCAGAATTTCAACCAATATGGTCATCGCATTCGAAGTTTTTCAATAGCAACTATGCCATTTCCAGCGAGGGGCTATTCATAGGTGAAATCACTGTGTGACTTCAGAATGAAATCAATTTTGAAATCATATAAAATCAGTGAAGTCAGTTAAAATCATTTGAAATCAAAAATGAAAATAAAAAAAGTTTTCAACATTC
>JAPYZN010001284.1:0-17548 GCA_030522865.1 Psyttalia lounsburyi
AAATTTCCTCAGGAATCCAACGCCGTTGAGATTGAAGCGATAGCCCTCCTAGTTTTCGCGCAATCTTGAAAAAACTGAAGTCACCTCCAAATTGGGTAATTTAATTTCTGCCCTCCTGGGCATATGGGCCTGAAAAAAATATTTTCAGTCGGTTCCCGAGGCCCCACATGCACTAGACCTTTAGGAAATTTCCTCAGGAATCCAACGCCGTTGAGATTGAAGCGATAGCTCTTCTAGATCTCAAGATATCTTGAAAAAACCGAAGTCACCTCCAAATTGGGTAATTTAATTTCTGCCCTCCCGGACATATGGGCTTGAAAAAAATCTTTTCAATCGGTTCCCGAGGCCCCAGATGCACTAGTGTGAAAACCAAAAAATGAAAACGTGACAGGAAAACGTTAAAGTGATATCATCGTAAACCCTCAGCCCGTAGTAGTCTCAAGTGGAGTGAGGGTAGTGAAGAAGTGCACTTGGAGTTTACGGGGAATTAAACTCCAGAGTGAGGGAGATATAGCTAACCATAAGAGGCACACGCGCTAAGTACAAGTAGTTCATAGCCTGTGTGTACTGTACAGTGTTGAAGATGAGTGGCAAGAAGTTGGAGTCGCCTTCATCTGAAATAGCCTAGGCAAGTTGAATGAGGTCTCATGGCGACTTGCTCTGCCCTGGTGTTCTCGAGTAAAACCATTCGCTCCACGCGACTCACTGACTTCGCCCTGAATTCACAAACTCCCGTAGCAGCAAAGGAGGGATTTAAATTTCGTCCACTCGAGTTCACAGGCCCGGATACCCTTCGAAAAGAGAGGAATGAGGAGGGCTGGAGGCGTTGACAGACACTTGAGAAAGTCTGGTATTTCTCGAGTGCCTTCAGACGATTTCGGTGCCATTGTCGTTCAGCTTTTCCAAATTCATGACATTCTTTTCGTATTATTGTTATAACTTCCCGGAACTTCGAGGAACTTTTTTTGTCCATCCACTAAACGTGGGGAGGACCGACGAAACGCGGAGAGGAATTGATTTACGAGCAACCCAGACCCCGCGATCCACCTCTCACCAGCTTAGTTTTTGTCTAGGTGGCTCCGGGCGCAACGGGGGAGGAGAGGCGAACGCGGAGGATCTTAGATAGGAATAGGATGAGGGAATTCCAACACGCTCGTCAACTCCTCGGAAAATTCCCCACCAAGAATGTCTCATTCAGAATGCTAGAGTATGTGGGATTTTCGAATTGATAAATTCAATCGGTCGTGATTTGAATTGCCAATTGAATTTTGATGACGTGTTTTTGTTTTTTTAAATAAATTCCTCCTCGCTGAGTTGTTTTGAAGATCGACCGCTCAGGAAGGGCCAACAACAATTTTTTCCTCCCCCCGATTGTCTGAAAATATTCGTTTTGACTGAGATTTAATAGAATTTTTTTCAAATTATGGGAATTGTCACTTTTATCTACTGCCTTTTTGGAAATTCTGTTCGATTAATTTATGCCCCAGTAAATAGGACATCTGTTTATCTAACAATAGCCGGAGAACAAATAGTTATACACGAGCTACAATATTTCATTAATCATTAAAATTCAAGACAACGAGTACATTCATACGCAATTTGAGGATGTCAATATGGGAATAAATTCACACAATATAAGCCGGTAACTCGATTAATTTCTGTGCCGTCAAAATACGACTCGGTAGACAATGAGGTCACACAATAAATCATTGTGATAAACCTCTCGCTATGCATGATAGTCAAAAAACAAAAAAAAAAAAAATTACCCTCAACTGATGTTTTTTTATTTCATATTTTCTGGAGAACGTAATTCGCATGAAATTTCATTGGATTTATTTCCTGACAGAAAAATCCAATTTTTTTTCTATACTTCGAGAACTGTTGAATAAACAACACTATAATTATTAACAATATAATTTTTAGAAACCGCGTTTAGTCAAAAAATTATTAACAGACGGAAATAGTTAGAACAAAAGTTCTCAGGGTAAATTAAATAAATTAACTTTTAAGGGAAATTTTTTTCTTGTCCCATTCACACTCCAAAGTTTATTCCCCCCCCCCCCCCCCCCCCCTTCCCGCCCTCTCCCCCTCGTCCACCCCCAGACAAGTATCGAAACCGAGTTTCTCGCGTGCCAATCCCGCACTGGAACCGCAGGACCACGGCATGCGGTTAGAAAATATTTTAAGAGATTTTTCATGTATTCAAATAATTTTGGACGTCAAATTTCCCGTGAAAATTCGCAACGCGCGTTAGCAAATTAACTCGGGCATTTATATTTGGGTTATTAAATGAACAACGACCGAGGTTTTTAATATTTTCCTGAAGGACGGAACATTCCGCGTAACCCCAAGCGGAAATACGAATACTTTTCCGCAATAATAATCAAATAAAAATATTATAATTGTAATAAATTAATTATTCCTCCACCGCGATCATTAGATAGACAAAAGAACTGTTTAAAAAAGTAACAATTTAGTCCGCGATTTTTTTTTGCTCATCACAAAAGTTTCAATTGCTCTTTACAAAAGTTTCAATTGAAATAATTGAATTGAATGAACTTAAAATTATTATTGTATTTGTCAAATACGATATTAGAAGTGATTAAACTATTAGCGTCCGCAGAAGGAGGAACTCTCCTTGAGGCAGTCATTAAAATGATTATTATTATATTCTAAGCATTGCCAAGTACTCCCCCAATTATCGGTAGCTCAGCAAACCTAGAAATTCCTATTGTGATAACCTTATTTTCTTCTCCTCGTATAATTGTTACCCGTAATCGTCGGTATCGGAAATTAATCCATTATTCATCAATACCAATGGGACAATTTCATTAAGCCCATGTTCACGGTCAATTATTTTGTCACTAACCATTATTCACCATTCTATGCGCTCGGTGGCTTTGTAGGTTGACAGACTGAGCGGAAATTTACTCATTATGTCCTAACGACTTTTTTTTCCCCCCTCCCAATGGCCGGAGTTTTTTTTCTTTTTTGGTCATTAACTCTTTCTCATCCATTTCACCGTAGCCATTTTATTTTTCACCCGCTGTTTAACAAAATAAGGCGGGCAACAATTTCCCCCCAAAAAAAATTGACAAACGTGAGGGTAGTTAAAATAGCAGGAAGAGAGGAAAAATTCAAGGGAAAAGCTTTGGCGACAGCCGCGTATTTCCGCGTGACTTGCGGTGGCGTTGAAAATTGAGAAACAATAGAAAGCACAAGAGGACGAATAAAATTTTGCCGGACTCCGCTATTTTACAACATGAGAGATGTATTTAAAAAAAGGACAAAGAAGAGTGGCAAGAAAAATGAAGGGCTTTTATTCACAGCTCATGGAATTCGTATCATTAGTACTGCGATTTTCGCGTGAGTGAACTGCTCTACTACTTAAGGGGCTTATCAGGAAACACGGGAAAAATGGAAAAGAGGGTGCGAGCGAAGCGAAAACTATCCTTTCGTGGAGCTTATTTCTCGTTAATCCAATCCATTTAACAAGCTATTCTAATTATATTCATTTGCAAATCTCATGACTTAAGAAGAAGAATGATATTAAGAGGATAAAAAAAAAAATATATCCTAATGGAGTATATTTAATCAAATATACTCAACTCAAGAATATCAAACCCAATCCTAAAATTTTCTAAAGCTTCAGAAAAATACCTTCATTTGTAAACAAAAATGTTGGAGAACAGTTGGTGGATCTGCCAAGAGCCGCAGCAAATCATCCCAGCCCCTAAAAATGATAATTTCCACCCCCACCCTTGCCCCCACCCATCCCTTGCTCTCTCCATTCTTCGACTCTATTTTTTTATGCAAATTTCATGTGTTTTTTTTTTGTCTACAGGGGATGCCAGCGTACGTGGCATTAAGGCAGTGGATCCACTTGCCAGCGACTTGGATCCAACGAGCCACTTGTAATTAGCTGGTTCTGCGGATGAGCAAAGTCATCGCTGAGGCTCATCACGAGTTAATCCCCCTAGTCCCTGCAGGATGGCTACTTATTATGAACGGGGACTAAACATTTGTGACCACAGAGGACTACTTCCCTCAAGCCCGAGTGTATTTAGAACGCCGAGGACTAAAAAACAACCATCTTCCCTAGGGCATTGTCTGGCTCCCGCAACTTAATCCATTCCACAGCAAACTTTGGTGCTGTGTGTGTGTGCGTGTGTGTGTGTGTATATCGATGAGTATGTGATACGTGTGTGTTTCCCATGTGATACTTGCCACCATAACTCGGCTGTACCGATCGAGTGTCAATGCCTACTTCTAGTATTACCAGAGAGAGAGAGGCATTCGCGTATGTGGGGGTTTTTAAATAAAGATTGAGGTTAAATCTTCAGAAAGAGATTTGGGTTAAATCTTCAAAAGATTTTGGTAAAGTGATGTTAAAAACCAGATCTGGGATTTTTACCCATTGAAGAGTCCGTTTTCTTGTGTTTACCTCCAGAGTTGAATATTTGGCTCACTCCAATCGTAGTTCCCATTCATCTGATCCTTCTGAAGTCTACTTATTCGTTTTTAGATTTATCTGAACCTGCGTATGTCCTGATGTGTTTTAATAACTCCTTAGGATTGAAAAGATCAGAATTCCTCAATCCTCAATGTATTATTTTTAGTCCTATTTGAGTCTCTTAATAAGACTTGAGACCAGGAGAGACCTCTTCAGTTCGATCAAAACCTTTTGTCTATATTGAACTGGCGTGGGGGTTATAATAAAGAATGTAGGGAGTCATTGGGGGCTATTTAAGAAGGTCATTTAACGGTTATTGGCTAAAAAAGAAAACCACGACCGCGGGAATAAACAGATAAAATATTCTGTGGAGGACGCAGGAGGTCCAAATATTCGACTCTGGCTCTAATCGTCAGTATCCAACAGCCCTCGCACCATCACCGTTAAGTATTACTTCGCGAGGGGGGCGTCAGCTATTCGCCCCTCCTCATGCATTACTACTTAATGCACATCCCCCT
This sequence comes from Psyttalia lounsburyi, assembly GCA_030522865.1. NCBI lineage: Eukaryota > Metazoa > Arthropoda > Insecta > Hymenoptera > Braconidae > Psyttalia > Psyttalia lounsburyi. The sequence goes on from JAPYZN010001284.1 coordinate 4,972, forward strand.
ACCTCGCTACAATGTTGGGTATGAGTAGGAGGTTCTAAAAAAAATCACTCACCTATACACACCAGCTTTGCGCGCTCGTTCCTCAGTTCGCAGGTGCTTTATGACATTTACCGTGGAGACACTCGTTGCGTCGTAGGTTGCCAGTGACGACAGAATTTATTCCACTAAATTCTCGGGTGACACTTTATTTTCCAGCTCGAACTCCCAAGTGCGTCGGGTGTCACTAAAATCACATGCAAATTGGCTAATTTATTCTGTTTCTATTTTATGATTTCTCCAATTGTTCTATCATCTCAATAAGTTCAAGTCTTACAATCATTCTATTAAAATTTTTGTCGATCGCTTTGTCTATTCCAATGTTCTGGAGATTGTCCAACAATCTCCAGACGATTTGATCATTTTTACCAACTCCGTTAACTGTCACGGGTCAAAATAAATTATTTCTCATTTTTAAAAATTCCTCGAGGGCCCATTGAGGACCTTTGTTTACCCCAAGCCTTACAAACTTCCCTACCGTCTCCTTAATCAAACTCACCAACTCGTTTTAACGAGTTCTTCAATTCATTGAATCAATAAAACTCTTGAATTCATTCCAAGAGAATGTGCATTGAGCCAAGTAACAAATTTCCCTAATCCCCGTAATTTGTTTCGCGAGTTTATGGATTGCAGCATAAATAAAGGAAAGTTAATTTACAAAGCGTAAAATACAGTTTGTACTATCTGGAGAAGCTTCACTGAAACAATTGCATGAAGCAATGGTGCTATAAGTGATCAGAACATTAGAAGGACAAAAAAATGAGAGCATGCTTAAAAGTTAGAAGGCTAACTTTTTATGAATGAATGCAACTAGTTTCTAGTTCACCGAAAAATTCTGCGTATGGAATGGATGTTAGCTAATTGTATTATGTTGTACATAACAGCGTAATTAAGCTGTACCGTCCTGTGTTATAGCTAAATGTATAAATCAAACATTTGACGAAAGTGAGACGGATGACGGAGTGCATACAGAATCAATACATGTTTGTCTACGCGGAGCGCTAATTGCAAATTATCTCATGTAAGATATGAATGTAGGGGTAGAATTTAGGATTGCGAGTATTTATTGTTATGAAGATAATCATAAAGTATGGATAAATTATGGTGACAACTACTCTGGACGATTTTATAAAGTCGGTGAGGAGGGTGAGACCAGATTATCAACGCTGAATTACTGGATAATAGTGTCCAGCAATGCTTGTCACGTACCGCTAACCGACGGCGAACTGAGCGAGATGAAATTTTTCCCCTCGGTCATGTTGAATGATTAGAGGAATGGGAGGATCGATGATGAGTGCCTATGGCCATCCCTGGAGAATTTCTGTCTAATATTAGGTACGTAGGATGTAAATGGAGAGGGGATTTATCATCCGGGTCTTGGTACGCCAGAGGGATGACGATATCAATCAGCATTGGATAATTTTACAGATAACCAGGCGACAATTTTGTTTAAATTGATGATCATTATATTAATTTTTCTCTTTGTTTTTCAATCACCTGCTGGCTTCGGGAACCCCAGTTTGAAATCGGATATCGCTGATGGCTATAACCGACCAATTAAAATTCACTCGGAGATCATAGAATTATATATTGTACGGAATTAATGAGCTTCAATCGAGGTAATACAATTCGAACGAATTTATTCGGTAATTTAATTATGCTTTTTTTATCGACTGAATTACGCCTACAGCTGAGCGGCCTGGTGTGGATGGTGTACTCACGCAAAATATGATGTAGATTATTATTTTTAATATACCTGGGATGCGTTTGAATTAAAAGAGAAATTTCAGAAACACGCTTTGTCATTGAAAGTATTTTCTACAAAGGAATTCTTCACTTGATCATCAAAGACTTTTCAATTTAGGAATATTAGGGGGAATATTCGTTCCTTTCCCGCTGAAGGAGCTATACTGGGGGCGAATGAATAAAATTTGCTGACGACTTGCTAAAAGTTATCGAGGGGTACGATAAAAATTATCCAACCGGTCCGTTAACTTTCTTTACCCTTCACTAAAAATTGTCTGGACGCGTCCGTAATTTAATTATGAAGATCGTGGATTACCCTGTGCGGTTCTGCGGAGGGAGAAATTATTAATATTAATTTCCCAGTTAATTTAGCCGAATAACCCCCTTGGGTTACGTCCCGAGACACTATCAGTTTCCGAAGTTCATCGTACATGATGTTCTACAAGAGAGAACCTAATACTGAACCCCTTCAGGATATTCCCAGCCCCTCAGAGCCCCTCAGTACCTTCGATCATCCTCCGGAGGTACTCCAGGACATTGAACTTTTGAAATCACCTCATGATACAGTCCCACCTGGCCGAGTTGAAGCATTCTTGTCGTCCAACGTCGCTAGTGAGCAGTACTTCTTCGGGCCTCTTGCAGCCGTCCTCGAAATATTGATTGAATTGTTTGGGTGAGCCTTAGGTCTCCGCGGATACCTACTAACCGTGGACCGTACGTCTCGTCTAACTTCCGGCTCTGCCAAGGGAGCCAGGGAAAAATCCGAATCTGCTAGTTAGTTTATCGTAGTATCTAGAGGACTCCGTCCTCGCCCGAGATTTTCCAATGGCATCAACAGAGGTTGACTGCGTCCAAGTTCCCCGTCCTCTTCGAAGATCACGTGAGAGTTTCTAGCAACACCGGATCGCCAGCGACTTCTGCTCTCCTTCGGATGATGCGTTCGAGGATCTCGCCAACGGTATCAGGTATCGGCATCTCTTCTGATGCTTGTCGAGAGGTTACCGCCTTGATGAATTAAAAATGATCTTCCTACCGTGCAAGGATTACCTACACTTACTTCCCAACTCCACTCGCATAAATAAATACCGGGAACAGAGCAATTGGTGGAGAAAGAGGGAAAACAAGGGAAAAAAATCTGCGAATGAATCCGTTTGTATATCTCTTTTCCCTACTCTCTAACGGATTAATCCTCTTGATAGTTTCTGGATATGTAAAGCTCGGCTGGAGTAGAACGACGAAGAATGAACTGCGCGAAAACATTTCCAAAGGAAAAAAACAATTACACGAATGGAGAGTGATGAAATTCCAGCAGGAAGGGATTTAAAAAAAAGCGAACAATAACGTTGAACAGTAAAAAAGGCTTTACTGTTATTGGGCTCGCGAACGATCGATGGAATCCTATGACGACCATATCGTTGTACATGGCACGCAGTGGCCCCCAGTGAGAGTTTTTCCAGACGATGGGATGGGTGGATGATGGCCTGTATTGTATTTCAGAGAAAATGGGACATCAATCATCCATTGGAGAGGCTATTGGAGATGACGAATCAATTGACGGGGGTAATTGGGTAATTTAATGGATTATTTAGGATGGCTTGAAGCCGCCACGAGTTCCTAGTCCCGGAGGAACGAACGCCTGGCCTGGGGTCCACCGCTGCCAGGGGACAGGGAATAATCGGCGTCTGCTGGCTCGTGTGACGAGCAGCCAGAGGACACTCTGCCTCGACAGACGCCGACTGGGCAGTCCGGGTTGTACAGGAGGAGAACGGTCTGGATGTTTACCTGGTGGATCCTTCCGCACACTCTGTCTCCAAGTGAGGTTATTGTTGGATGGAAGTTGGAGTAGGCGCGACCTGATCCCCAATCCTCACCGACATTGTAGCCTACACCACTGGTCTGATGTCGCTGATGAGGCTGAGGGTGTTCGGAGCCGAGGCGAAGCCGAGGATTGCCAATCCCACGATTCAGTTCATCTCGGGCAGCTGCTCCTGATAATGTTTCTTGTCATCATTTTCCGTTCGCCGAGGGAGACCACATGCCACCGGGTAAGTCTATAATTCACGAACTGTACGTGCACTGAGAAAAAGTATCGTTATTCCAGGGAATTGATGCTCCTGGATGCGCTCGCTTTCAGATCGATATCGACTTCTCGATTTTTTTGCTGTCTTAATGCTCGAATCCTTCATTTTTCAATTCAATCCTTTGGTAACGTGAACGGGGAACAATTCACTTGAAATTATCGACTGGAAAAAATTACCCAACCGGTCTAAACGAGTGCAAAATTTTTCCCGAACCGGAAAAAAATCCCCACGATCACCAGCGGATACAGCAATTTTTACTAAAAAATTCTCCCCCTGGAGACAAAGCAACATTTCCTCCAAATTGAAAAATTATTTCACTCGAAATATGTTATTGAATGTCTCGGATACCTCAGTATATTCTACGTATATTCCATGAATGCCGGATGCAATAAGTTTTCCGATCGACGAAACGTGATGCATTCAAATAACTTCGCTCCCACCCCCGATAACTTTTTATCTATTACATTAAAAGAAACGAGTATAACATAAAAATTGTATCTCTCCATAACCTCTCCATCTGTGCAACGACTTCTGTCACGTGATTATCTGAGCATTTTTTTTTACCGGCCAGGGTAATTGTTTTCACTCGTTGAATTTAGTTCAAGTAAAAAAAATCAACGAAATCTCTCCTTGGGTCCCGCTGGGGGTACTCCGGACCATCTCCGTAGACTAAAACCCTAAAGCTCCGATCCTAAATCCTCGTCCAGCCAGCACTCTCTTGGGGGATTACACCGCCAAGAATTTACGTTTAACTATTTGAGTTTGCCAAAACTTTGAGTCTATGGATATACGTATATTCAGAGAATTCAGACAAGTTGAGCTTTATAAATGAATTTCGGGCTGTCAATTTGGAGAGTCAATGAGTCCACTGCCACTTCGTTTGACCCCCAACCTGGGATATCAATTAATTTCTCTTCTATCCCCCCGAATTTTTACAGACAATTTGGGTTTTTACAGAGGCAACGAGGGAAATCCACACCTCCGGTGAAGATTGATGATCGTCAAGATCATAGACTGTTTTTTCCTCATCCCCCCCGGGGTTCGCAATTTGTTTGTGATGGGGAGAAAAAAATCAATGATGATCAAGGAGACGCGGAGACGGAAGGGAAAGTGTGAGAGAAATGACTAAGCCAGCGCAAGAATATCACCAGGGATGATCAAAGCTATGCAGATTGAATGTCTCCTCTGCAACGAACGATTGACTTTTATATGAGTTGAAAATGAATACTGAATAATAATGAAGCTCATGTACCATATTCGTATGAGTTTTGACTCGAGATTGAGAGACAGGTGGCATAGTGTGGGGAATCCAATCCCTGGAATTATTAATTTAGACGATTTTTTTGGCCAAAGTCATCGGCGAAACTCGGGGACTCTGGCACTCGGGGAAAATATGCGATCTTTGTTGTGGAAATTTTCATGAATAACTGAGCTTCCAAGCACGCGACGTGGGGTTCAGAATGTCAGCGGAATACTTGACTCGTGCGGTTAGAAAAAATATCATTTTGACAATTGGATCGTCAACGCCAATTTTACCAGAGAAATTTCGAGCACTTGCTTGTCCCAAAAATATTTTCAGCCAAATTAAATTTTTTTTCAGTCAATCGACATTGGAATTTGGAATTAAAACTTTTTAAAAAACAATACCTGGTCTTCTTGCAGTTGTCTTTCTCAAGTTTTGCCGGAGAGTTTCTCTTCGGCAGTGATCTCCCGGTCAAGATGGCCTCCGATAAATTTCCTCGCCGAAAACCATCCCCAGAAAACGCCTCCTTGGGTAAAAAAATATATGGTAGGTATTCAATAGCGAAATTGGACAGTTTTTGTATAAGTCACTATTACCGTTTACCCCAACGAGTCCCAAACGACAATGAAAACACTGGCGTTGAAGATATAGTCAGGAGGATCCCTTCCCCCCCTTGGAAAAACATTCCTTTTGCTAAGCTAATCGATATTTGAATGTAAACACTTCAGAATGTAAACACTGCAGAGAGGCACGTCTGAACTTCAATATAACGGCCTAACAAGTGCTCAGGTTGTTCTCGTTATATTATTGAATTTATGCGGAGTATTTAATTGAAGAATCCCATCGCCAGTGTCGCCATTGTTAACATTTTTTGGCGGGTGAAAGTTTCTGTGTTTTTTTCCAACCAAAAATGAGTCTATAAATGTCCAGGAAAAATATAAATTACTTGATTTACCTCATTCTCACAGCCTCTTGACATTTCTGAGCTACCATGAAATTAATGAGGCCAAAATTAATTGGTTGGCAGGTAAGAAAGCCCTCCAAATTTCTTCTCCCAAACGCTGAGGCAACTGTTGATTTTTCTTGCCCTCATCTTGTGAAAAATTACACTTGTAATTGTAGTGTCGCATTCTGGTTGCTTTGGATAATTGCTCGGGGGTTGTAGCATGCACTGATTACCAGATAATTATTGCTAACTGTTGGGTAAGTTGGAGGCAGTCGTCTGATAGAAAAACATTCTTATTGCAAAAGTTTTTCCCTCTTCCGGCGTCACTTACGTTGTGGCTCCCTCTCTTCAGCGCCGCTGGAACTATTCTGCCGCAAGGCATGCTGGACGCCCTCAGCCGGATCATGACCTGCCTTATTGACAGCAGTGGTGTTCCGCAGTACCTGCGTAGGATCAAAACATCGTGACACTCAGTATCCTCCTATCGCTCCTAATCACAACACAACAAAAACACAAGTGCCAAGTGAGTAAACATGTGAATCCCCATTACCCTCCGTAATACGTTGTGATTACCCCATCTTCCTCAATTGTCAATTAGCAATCATCAGTGAAATCAAACTTTTACTTTGGAATTCCAACGGAACGAGAGTGTAACGTCGTTCCCATCTCTCCGGATAAACCTACACAATCGAGTGAAATCTATTAAAAATTGATATTTTACCCTCAATAAATTATAAATCTCGGGGATTTCCACTCTTAACAACAGCAACAAACGTCACCTGACTCACTCAGGTCCAAGCTAGAGACAACTGCAATCATTACCAGAAAATAAATTCAACGAAAAATCAGCAGAGCCTTTCGGCGAATTTCCGAGTGATGTCGGATGGTGAATAGAATCTCCAAACTGCTGGCAGACAACAAGCCTGTGTATTCAATCCCAAAATAAGAAGAAACAACAAAGAAGAGAGAGAACGAGAGAGGGAAAGTGAGTGAGAGATCGCGAGAACTTTATCTTTATTATGCGCCGTTGAGTGAATTGTCAAGTGAAATCAGAAATGGCTGCCAACGAGCAACAGCAAAAGGTGAGTCTCCCCCATTTCAGTGATTATTTATCCATAATTTAGTGTTAAAATGTTGTGCCTGTTAATTCCAAGTCAGACAACGAGAATGAATGAATTAGGGGATTGTTGATTTGGGGATGAACATTGAGTCTTTGCCGTGGAATTTGTGTAAAGAGTGCGGCGGCTGCGGTATGACGTCTATTGCATATGTGTGGGTATTCAAAAGCTGAGAACAACAGTACGAATGACATCAACCTTGAGATTGAAATGTTTAAGAAAATGTAATTTAGCAGAGAATTTATTGGATAGTTTGGGGGGACTTGGGGAGGGGTGGAGTGCCATGGGAAATGGCCAGAGTAGGCCAAAGAAATTCTCCATACTTCGAGATATGTGGGGAATGCCAGGGGACATTGGGAGTTTGACAGTATTTACATTCCCCAACTCCAGCTGTCACTTTGGTCGTCTGTGTGTGAGTGCACGGATAATTCTTACATTGTCATACTTCAACAGACTATTTCTTCGCTCGTTTGGAAATGATTTTAAGACGTTTTTGAGGGGCTCGTACTGCGCTTTTTCCAGAATATTAATTATAGTGCTGGGGACAGTGTCAGGGAAAATATGTATATCATGCAATCTGTCGCAATAATCAGTCATCGTGTGATGAAGGGAGCTTCAACGCAATGTTTCAGAGGAGGAAATGGAGGGCACTCAATTATTTTCTTAGCATTTTGTGATGTTCACGATTTTTTTCTGTTCGTTTTTCATCGAAGATTGGAGATTCTCTGGGTGTCTGAGGATTTGGATGCCTAGGTTTAGGTCTCATTGCTCCAGGATGCTCAGTGACTGCGATAGAGACAATTAAATCACTCGCGTGATTATAATAGCATTTTTTGTGATTAATGACGATAAAAATTAAGAATATTTGGGTCAGTATTATTGGACTAGTCTCACAATCTGAGAGGTCCAAGAGTACCAGAAAGTCCGCTCATTTAATTTTTGGATAAATCCCCAGGTGAAAGTTACAGATATTTTTATCGGTGTACTCTGATAGCGAAAAATGTTGAACACTTTGAGGCAGAAAATCTGTCGAAAGAATTTGAGAAAATGGCGTTCTACCTCTTGAAGATCATTATTCGTGGATGTTCAAGATCTTCTACATTTTTTTAATAGCTCAGGATATATAATTCTAGAAGGATCTGATTTTTCTTAATTAAATCAGGGGCTGTGGTCACAGGTAAGTTGCATTCACCCACTGCCAAATCGCGCACATCGGACGGCTCAATCCGTTACTTATTTTTAACTAGAATTTAATCGCGACCAGCTCAAACAAATACTCGGCAACCCTTCGATTGATTATTCAACGGGCCGCAAGCTTTTTTCTATCAACAGATTGATAAGAGAATGGAGAAAACATCCATTATGATTGCAATCTAATTGACAGTTACTCGCGGGAGTATTTTTTTCTCCTATCTGGCGAATATCTTGAGTGAACGTTTAATTATTCGCCAAATATTCATAAATTTCTTGTTCATTTGAGACATCTAGAGACCGGTGAACAATTTTTTCAGTGAGAAATTGCGCTCGTTGGTTATTACATTATAAATAATAATTAGAATACCATCGCTCATTAATTATTCAATGCCGTCTGGAAATGTCTAGAGTAGATTTAGTTTTAGGAAACATTCCGCTCCACATGACCCCAACAATGAAAAAAATATTGTCCCATTTGTTACAAAAATTATTGAGCCTCGAGTTATTCCCAGTAATAATAAGAATTTGCTACGGAAGGCAGATTGTCTCCCCATGATTAATTGCAGTAGTGATCTATTAGCTTACGTAATAATCTCACATTTGAGGAAATAATAAAAATCCTCATCCACGGGGAATCATTCGATCAAGATTTCAGTCTTGGAAGTCATTCTCCACTGGTGCCCGGTCGTTGAATTCTCATGTTGACCGCAGAATTCTTACGGTTCCCCCTGGGGACCAGGGCCAGCCAAAGCCTGCGGATGAGTTGCGACTCCTCTGGGGGAGAGTTAACCCCCGGAACTAAAAATAAAAAATTAAAGAATGGAGAATTTTATTTGTCTAGCCAGAACAGAAAAACCAAAACCAATTTCTTTACTTCAATTATTTCGGTTAAATCGTTCGATACCAACTGACTTACCTAGCCCCCGTCTACCAGTTTACTGGGTCCAATAAATAAATCATGTCATCCCCCAGGAGGACAAGGAGTCCGGCGAGCCAGCTCATCACGCTCGTCGTCCAATGAACGCTTTTTTGATATTTTGCAAACGCCATCGTACTTCCGTGCGCACCCACTTCCCCAATCTTGAGAATCGTGCAGTCACCAGAGTTCTCGGCGAGTGGTGGGCAACCCTTCACCCCGACCAGAAGCAATCGTACATCAACTTGGCGCAAGAGGTAACCTCAAATGTTCACTCTCTGACAATTTCCAACAGTCCTTGCAGCCCAACTCCTCATGAATCAATTTTCAGTACAAGGATGCCTTTCTGCACGCCAATCCGGACTTCAAGTGGTACAAATTACCAGCACCACCGCTGAGAACCCTGTCAACAAGACCAACCAACAAGAAACAAGAGGTGGGGGGCTTCGGTCAGACCCCGGAGTTATCAATCCCTCCTTACGAGTCATCCAGCTCGTACGTCGGAAAAACTGCCATTCAACCTGGCAAATTGGCTGACGAGTCGCAAATCGGAGGCCTCCTCTCGCTCTTCACACCCCAAAAAAATCACCACACCAGTCATGAGTCATTGATCAATGGAGAAGTCGTTGGCAACTTATCTGAGGAGAACTCTTCAATACCAAAGCCACCGAAAAAACGTTACACGGAATTGCCGATAGACCTGGAGCAAAAACGAGACTGCAAGGCTGATTTGTTCAGTGATTGTCAGGATCCCGCGGAGTCCAATAATAATGAGGAGCATCAGTTCGATGAGGAGGTCAATAAGAATGAGAGCACATTCATTGATGAGACCGATGATATTGTCAGTGAGACGAGTTATAGGGGAGAGAGGAGTTGTAAGGGAGTTAGATATCAAAAATTTCTTGCCGAACAGCAGAGGACACTTCCACCCATGACTCAAGGAAAACGAAAGAGGTTTGATGGCGGTGAGAAGTTGGGGAAGGAGAGGAGGAATTCTATATCGTCCAATGTGAGCGAAAAGACTGATTCGTTAAGTAGCGAAGGGGGCAACAGTACACGCAGCGATTTAGAGCATCTTGTTGATAGGTTTGTTTATTATTTTAATAATTTCCATTGACAAACATCTCTTCTCTCACGAATGACAGAGCCCTGGCCTGCTGGTTGAATAATTGAACGAATAATTTGTGAGAAATTCTAGAATTCTTTAGAAACAATACCAGCGGCTACCGAAGAACATTTTTTCCGCCCACCAGCTGTTGAGATGTTTGGAATAGAAGTTTTAGGTTAAACATTATAAAATTATTTGCGGAATTGGCTCGTCTTGAGACGTGTTTTCTTTTTTCAATTGCCCTCAATGTCTCTTTTTTTCGGGGAGCAGTGCTGAAGGTCGAGTCGAGGCATCCAAACCCGAGGACACTGAGACTGAAGGGGCTGAGCCTGATCAGGAATATGGCGCATGGAATGCACGGAAACGTTTTAAAGCAGAGTAAGTATGAATTAATTGCAGTTGGAGGCTAGACTACATGATCTTTCTACTCCGCAGAGATTTTAATCTAGAGAAAAAAATTGAAGCCCTGCCATCGCTGAGTTTGGAGGAATTCCAAGAGAAGAAGAAGCAGCAGCGCACGAAGAAAAAGAAAATTCATCAAAAAATTCATGGGAATTCGCCCAAGCGCGACCATACCAGCCCAAATGCTGAACAAGTGAATAACCTGAATGATTTTCATGAGGAAACGGAGAAGGCTCTGCTGGTTGGTAGCCAGAAGCGAAAAGCTAGGAAACAAAGTATCACGCGGAATGCATCAGCCACGGTTTCCAGAGATCATGATGACAAGGATGGGGGACAACGTGAGTACAAATTTTACAGTTTATTAATTATTGCAATGAAACAATTGCGGAATACTTTAAATAACCAATTTTATCGGGCTCCGCAAAGTTCTCTGTCAAAAAGATACATTACAATTAATGTAAAAATTGTTATGATCTCTTGACTTCACGAGAATTGAGGGACTTTAATCGTCGAATTAATCAATTGTTGGCTCGATATTTTTACGCGAATGAATGTCTTACAATTTTTTTCTTCTCGTAATCTTTGACAGCCTGGTCACCGGACTTAGAGGCGCTGGCATGTCTCGCTGAGCTCGCTGCCAACCGAACGAAACTTACCAAGTAACTTTGACTATCTTTTCTATGAATCACCAATTATCAAGTTTGTTATCAGTAGTAGACGCAGAACCACTGATTGCGTCATCATACTATATATGAAAAATAATTATTAGTCATTTCATATACACATTTCTACGAAGAATTTTACTCTCAGCTTTTATTTCATATCTGTCAATTTTTATCAGGCGTTTTTAAAAAAAAAGAGAGAGAGAGACAGTATACTGAATGCAGGGATCTATTTTTTCATCTGATTAAACAATTGAATAACATTATATTCAAATCTACGATTATTCAATTATTTCTTTATTATATTACGAATTTTATGGAGAGAATATCTTATCAACATTCACTGTATTATGGAATTTAAATGCAAATGTCGGAAATTTTCAATTGCAACAGCTTCTTTGGATTTTCGGAGGGGAATTAATTGATGTTTTATAGAGTTTTTTGTTTTTTTACTTTTAATAAACTCATTCGTTATTGTTGAATGCTTCCACGTGACTGATTAAATGTATCGGTGCTTCGAGATTTATTATAAAATACGAACGAAGCGAAAAATGAATTTGTTCAACGACTATGGATAATTTTAGTAGTGAAGTACTGAGAACGTAACAGAAGATGAGACATTGTTGGAGTTGGAAAAAAAACCTCAAACTATTTTTTTTCTCTCTCGAAAATCAATCAAATCAGCGAGATTATTGGGGCGGCAGTCTCAAGGACACTTGCAGGCTCCTTGAATCGCTGTATTTAATCTTCTGTCACGCTCTAACCACTTCACTACTTCAAATGGGCATTTTAGACTATGAAAATGTTTGCAAATGAAGCAGAAAAATTCAATCAATTATCTTTATCATTCATAATCTCACGACTTTACTGTCATTATTTCAATCGATGTACTCGGAGTTATGGACATTTTGATACAAAAAAAAATGAGAAAATACTTTTCCAGAGTTTATGGTGAAAATGAGCTGGTGTAAATAGATAGTAGCAGTATTAAACCAACAAAGTCCTCTTACACTTTATACATAAGATTTTAAAAAAACTAATAAAAGAAAATCAAAATATATTCAAAATTATTGGTATAAAATCAGCAACGAAGTAAAATGAAATTGTGGGCTTCACCTTTGACCT
>JAPYZN010001286.1:0-30153 GCA_030522865.1 Psyttalia lounsburyi
CACGATTTCTGACTTTTACGCACACTGTGCGGAAAAGTACCACTTTACGCACGAAAAACGGTACCGAAAAGTGAACTTTTTGGGCAGGCATTGCAAAAAGGATTTTTTATAACTCCACGTAATATCTTCATTTATAATCATGGTATATTGGTATATTGTGCAACTAGTGCGTAAAGTAGCACTCTTTGTGCTGTGCATGGCCTGCACGAGTGGCCGGCGAAGCCGGCAACGAGTGTAGGCGATCACACGAGGTGAAAAAGACGACCCGCATGCGTTGCACACCCAATGTTTTGCAATACCTGCCAAAGTTTGCTTCGAGGGGAGGTTTGGAGGGGAAAGTGGTTTTTTTGTATGTGGAATGCCGAAAAGTCGTAAAGCTTCGCTTTACGCACTCGGATTTCACTTTACGCACGACCTCTGACTTTTACCCTCACTGTATGGAAAAGTGCCACTTTACGCACGACAAACCGTACCGATAGGTGAACTTTTATGGCAGGTATTGCAAAAATCAATATTTCAATACAACTCCAATAGAATTTGGAATTTTGGAATTGGAATTTGGATTGTCTAACGAATTCACGAGAATTTTTTAGATAATGTTATCAGTCTACTGTTTAAGTTTTTGTTTTGAAACGGTTTTTTGGGTTTAAGGAAGCACTTGGCGAGGCCTTTCATTTTTTTATCTCGAAAAAATATTAAAGGAAGACTGCATAGGCTATTATCATCTCATCGACCAATTTTATAATTTAGAACATATTTATTTTATATTCTTTATCGCAGTTTTTTCATGTCAATATTCCTGTGTGCAGGTCGTCTTCGTTGGAAACTTTTTGAGAGTAAACCCCATATCCATGAAATTACTAGCGTATGCCATGGATTATTGGTCGAATGGTACTATGAAAGCCCTATTTTTAGAACACGAGGTAATTATTAATAATTTCACGAAGTCAAAATGATAACTAATAGTCGCAATGACAAGTGACTCAAATACATTATTTTGTTTGTTCAAGGGATATTTTGGCGCTGTGGGATGTCTTTTGCAATTCAATAATGAGAGTAGTCAGATCTAGTGGAATATCATTTTATAATGATGACATTTAGCATTCCATTGAATTTTACTTCGTTGATGAGCCCCACTAGAGGTTTTAAAGAGGCAGTTATTTATTTCCTATGAATTAATTTATCGTATCTTTTTAATGTACGTCCACAATTATTTTTACGAACAAGGTACACATGAAAATATAGAATAAAATATTGAAGGTAAATGATTATTATCATTGTGATATTTTACATTGAGGGCACAAAATGTTAAGCGATCACCCTGAGGATTAAATAAAAATACATAAAACATTGTATTTGTTGCATTTTTTCGTATTCTGGTCCGCAGACTTTTCAGAAACCCTCCTCATTATAGCCGTTTACGGGGTTACTCATTATGGCCACAAACAGGTATGAAAAATTATGATCGTGTGATCAAACGCAAGGTCATAAAATCGAGAATGTCGGCAATTAGGTCTCCAGTATGCATTACTTTCGTAGAAATCATTATTTGCGTTTGCTTTGGGAGCGCAATTCGGCCGCTGTATTGGAGAATTTTGTCGTGATTTGGAGGGGAACAGGCATTCGTTAGATGTAAATTATTATATACTATTCATCATTATTTCCCCCCCGAGACCTAATTACCGATATATAAGATATGACCTTTCGACGCCAAGATCATAATTTTCCACACCTGTTTTCGGTCGGAATTAGTCACCCCATAAATCTAGGAACGAAAACGAAAAAAATCAAGCGGACCTGGGTTCAAGTCGACCTAACTCAGTGAAACAATGATTTTTCATTGTATTTCAATTTTATTTGGAATGCAAAGCGGCCTTAAAATGCCTATTAAAAGAGTCAGTATGAGATCTTATACGAATTTTTTGATATATTAATTTCAAGGAGAATTTTGATAGTCTTATTTTGCAAATTAAGTTGATCCCTTCGTTTGTTGAGGGTTTTACAGAAAATAAAAAAGGCCGCGTTTTGCACTAGAGCTCATTCGATTCCTGAAGAAAATGTCTACAGATCAAGCACCTGAACGCTACGAGAAGTTGATTCTCCGATTTTCTGGGCTCCACTCGGCTTCCAGAGCCAGGTAGCATTGTTGCCTAGCGACACTTACAATACATCATTACTGTCTTTCAACCAGCTGTAATAACCTTTTTCCTCTTCACTCACGATAATTGATAAAAATAAATTATATCATTTCATCTGGCCGATAACTCAATCAATTTGATAAATTAACCAATACGTATATCTTGTCGTAACAAAAAAGGAAACAAATATGGTGAGTTTTATTTTTCCACAATTAGAGAATACACAATTAATTTTCCAGGAGATTATGGAAATCCAAATTATGACTCGAAAAATTAATTTCAGGGGCCAAAGAAAGCAAAAGGCAAAACGATGGACTCGGTGGACGGCGTTGATACGTCGAAAATGAGTAGAGAACAGCTGGAGTTGTATTCTCATAAAATTCTGGAAGAAATGGAGCGAGAGCGTGAGGAGCGAAATTTTTTCCAACTCGAGAGGGATAAATTGCGAACCTTTTGGGAAATCACGAGACATCAGCTGGATGAAGCTCGAGCGAGCGTTAGGTATATTCAACAAAACAATAATATCTGTTAACATTTACTTATGTTCCAATTGCCTCGGTGAATTTAGGAATAAGGAGAGGGAGAAGGAGGAACTGATGGAGAAACACGAGGCGGAAATTAAATTGTACAAGCAAAAAATCAAACATTTGATGTACGAACATGAGACCAATTTGTCGGAGACCAAAGCAGAGCATATGGTCGCTCTGAAGATTTCACAGGACAATCACAATGAGGAGGAACAACAGCTGATAAAGGACAAAAGTGACCTGCGTAAAATCCAGAAGAATCAGGAATTGACTTGTATCAGCGAAATTCGGGACATTAAATTGGTGAGACTGTAGGAAAGTCACATTTTCAGATGAAAAAAATAAGAAATAATAGTCGACAATTGGTGTCAATTGAATGTCAATCAACTTTACAGAAAAATGCCGAAGAGACGAGTGCATTAATGAAGAAATTTCAAGGCGAAGCTATGGAACTTGAGAAGAAATACGAAGAAAAATTAATGACCCAGTATGAGTCATTAATTTTGAAACATCGCATGGAGATAACGGAAGTCGAGGAAAGAAAAAACATACAGATATCCAATCTAATAAAGGAACACGAGAAGGCATTTGCAAACATCAAGTCATACTACAACGACATTACGTTAAATAATTTGTCTCTCATGCAGAGTTTAAAGGTTACTATCACATTATTTGATAAACGTTATTATTATCCGTGGAGAAATTCATTGTAAATTCATGACAGAGTATCGTAATTACATTTTATATTGTGCATTGATGATAAGATTATTAATATTATATTAACATCTTATTAATTTTGTCTTCTTCAAGAATCAAATGGAAATAATGAAGAATCATGAGGAACGCATGAAGAAACAGGTTCGAGAATCCGTGACGGAGAACAAAAAATTGTGCCTCAATTTGAAAGAATGCGAGGAGCAAGTAATGGATTTAAATCGCCAATTGACAAATTATGAAAAAGATAAATCCTGTCTGATCGTAAGTGCAATGACATTAAACTTCGGTCTCTATTGTTGACCGATAGGTTTTGGGTAATAGGCTAGGATAGCACCTCCAAAATTTTTCCCCGGAACTGAGGCAAATGTTGATTTTTTGCACTTATCTTATGAGAAATAACTCTTTGAGTGTCGGAATCTGGCTGCATTAAATGACTTGATCTCTTCAAGACATAAAATTCAATTTCACCCAGAAACTAGAAATAGGGCAAAAGATCTCATAGTACCAACTGATTTCTTCAAATTATTTTAATAGTTAGATAATGATAATTATATATATATTAATTTTGATGATTTGTGTTTTTTTTTTCAATGACTAAGGATTTCCGGAATATTTTCATTTCGTTGATAATTTATAATATGATCTTAATAATTCGGTAGCGAAGTGGTAAAACGATATAAGTGCATTTTACATATTTTTTCTCAATCCGTATTATCTCAGTAAGGAATAATATTAGGAGAAATTATCAGAAAAATGTTTTTGTTGCAAAATTGATCAGCTACAAACATGGTCTTGTGACATTATCTCTTAAAACCATTCCTTACTGAGATATTCCGCGTTTTATAAAACTAGGAAAAATACACTTATCTCGTTTTACCACTTTGCTGCAGAATTGTTATTATTCAATCATTCAATAATTGCAATAGAAAAGTGTTCAATAATTTCTGTGGAGTTTACCATTTTCTAAACACTTTATTTTTCAAAACTTTGAATATTTTTCTTGAAGAAGGAATTAGTAAAAAATTCATGAAATTTTGTTTTTTGAAATGAGTTCGGCGGTTTCTAGCAGATTAGACCATACGGAAAATAAAAGTTATAGGTAAGGAGGTAAGATAGCACCTCCAATTGTTTTTCCCGAAAACTAAGGCAACTGTCGATTTTTTCAATTATCTTGTGGGAACTGCAATTCCCACAAGATAGTCGCATCAAGACATAAAATTAGTAATTTTTGGTCACTCGGCCGAACAGAACTTTCCTGCCTTGGGCTCGTCCTGTACCTGATATTCGCCAGTAATCTTCTTCACGGTCTAGTGTCAAAATGTACTATTTTATGCTTGGATAGATATACTGAACCTTCCCTTCGTCTTACCGTCTGAAGGCATACAATTTTTAATAATTTATATAAATTCGATAATACGCGGTAAGGTACTACGAACCTTATTAGCACTTAGCATTACCCAGGGTTCGCGATGGTACGCTGCTGCTATGAACCCCACAAGGGTCAAAATATGTGACCGGGTCATCCCCTCAAGTTATTGACCAAATTGAGTCTGGGTGAATGACTCCTCGCAAATTTTCTGGGGAACTGAATTGATTCACAACTTAGTGCTTAAATTAAGTCTAATCCGCGATAAAATCAAGGCGGACTCAATTAGGTGAATAGTTAGGTGGGTGGGAAATGAGCACCTTTGGGCACGATGGTGCACCTTTTGGGCTTCATTCCAGCCGCGTCCCCGTCGCGAACCCTGGATAACGCTAAGTGCTGGAGAGGTTTATTATACCTTTCCACGCGTTGAATTGAGTTTATTTAAATTTTTTTAATTTATATACCTTTAGTAGGGAAGGAGTGGGGAAGATTCGTACATCTACCCAAGCATACTGAATTTCAATTCATTATGTCTTGACTATATCAATTCATTTAAAGCAACCAGCTTTCCGCCACCAGAAGTGGTATTTCCCATCACATATTAACTATATTATAACATCTTTCAGTCAGTTTGCCAATGAAAAGTTAGGAGCCGTTATAACGTACTATTACCGAATTGTATTCTTGATTGTACTTAATTTTGGTACTAAATGATGAATCAATTCAGTCTTCCAGAAAAATTCTTTGGAGTTGCTATACACACTGATTACCAACTTTGCTCCTCTCATACTAATGATGATTTTCTCAACCTCCGTACAGAATACGAAAAAAAGGCTCACCTCGATCTCCAAAGATTATGAAAACCTGAAGTGGGAAAATGAGGTATTGGAACTGAGATTTGAAAAATGTCAAAGTGAACGTGACGAATTGCACTCGAGGTTTGTCTCGTCGATTTTAGAGCTTCAGCAGAAGACGAGTTTGAAAAATGTACTGTTGGAGAAAAAACTCGAAAAATTATCGAACTTGATGGATCAGCGTGAGGTACAATTGAATCAAGCATTCGACGTATCCTTGGCGAATTCTACTGCAATAACAGTGGAATGATTATCGCATTGTATCCATTTTTTTGTAACATAAAAAAAATTGTATGTCATATTTTTCATCCAAGTTTTGTATTTCATTTTTTCAATTACCAAAATTTCATGCAGACTACAATAATAATAATAAAATAATAATGTCTATACTCAAAATAAATGGCAGAATCCAATTGAAAGATATCCAAAAATTTCATGTAAGTAAAGCCCAAGAAAAAAATAAATGGATTCGGATTTCGTGAGAATTGTTCTCTCTACATTTCTTCTAAATTAAAATTTTTAGACATTAATTGTATAGCTCACAATAACAATTGTGAATGGTTAATTGTCTTCAAAATATTCGTAAAACTTTGAAAAAACTGAGGAAAACCAAAATTGATTCATTCAAAGAACGTACGTTCATTACAAGAATTGCTCAAAACAAAAAAAAATGAGGAAAAGACTTTCATCAGTTTCTAAGTCCAACCGTGGTCGTTGCCACTTAATAATCTTATCAAATTATTAAGAATCTCTTCATATGATGGATAACGTTCGGACTGAGTACCTTCACCTATTGTCTATTATATTATCTTCCGTAGTATTGACACAACAAAATTATAACCTTCTTATCATTAGTAGTAAAATATCCTCAATTTTTTGTCGACGTACATGCCTATATGAAAAACTTTGCCTACGTCAGAATGGATATCAAACTATTACGCCACCTCCGAACACAATCTTCATTACTATTTTTCATTATCATTATTTAGCTTTTACTGATATGATATGGTGCGATCTCGGAGAGAAACGAACCTTGAGTTGCGTTGAACGAGTGTATGAGTAGAATGTGCAGTGAGCGCTCAGTGTAATATGGAACGTGCATCATTCACAATCGTCCAGTATTAGCTCCATCGATGGTTATTTGTTTCAATCCGTCATTAGCTTGTTACATAGCTCGGTCTGTTGATATAGATAAAATACGAACGTCAACACATTTTCATCGTCAGTTGCAACAATGCTCGAGTCAGCGAAGAGTCCACACTACTGAACCTTTCAACACTTCCAACACCTTCAACTGTCAAAATCATTTTGAGGTTAGACTCTGGAATTCATTGTCAGCATAACACATTATTTCCGTAACACATTTAGACAGATGGAATGCGATTTATCATAGGCTGACGTGGTAAATCAATTGAGCATCGAATTGATTACCACCTCCAGTTTCTTTCTTCATAACATTATTCGTTAATTCATTCACGTTATTTATTTATTCTTGTGCATTCAATGAAATTGTTTTCTTTTCAGAACACTTGGCCTTCTATTTTAAATTGTATTGTTGACGCCGTGACGAGCGCAAATAGAGAGGAATATCTTGATAATTATCGTGAGCGGAATAAACAGCTGAAACAATAACACGAGAATGAATTTATCCTTTGCGGGCTGCGGATTCCTGGGAATTTATCATGTTGGGGTTGCTGTATGTTTTAAAAAGTATGCTCCGCATTTGCTCTTAGATAAAATAAGCGGAGCCTCAGCTGGAGCGATGGCTGCCTGTTGTCTTCTTTGTGATTTGCCCCTCGGTGAGTGCCCCTCGGTGAACTTGTGATCGACTTGTGGTCTCTCTTTGTTTATATACAGATCGTAACATCGTGTTGTGTTGCATTCCCACTAAATTCACTCCTCATAATGAGACTTGTTTTTTCATTTATTTAACGAAGACTAGGCAATTATGTGGTGACAATTTTCTATAAAAAATAGGTGAAGCATTTTTTATCAGAAATTGATGTGGCCAATAATATCCTGAATTTAGGACTATTTCGTGATTACTTGAACTCGGAAAGTTTATTTAAAAAATTTTTTTTTCCATCCTGACATGTACACTGAGACAAATAATTACTTTTGCCGAGGAATCATTTTCTCGGGAGAGGAATTTGATTTTCCAACGCCCAATTTCTCCAAATCAGCCAATCTCTGATGGTTCTTGGCAAAAAAACTAAAAACGTAACAAAAAAATAAATAAAATCTTTTCCTTGTGTTAAATTTGTTTTTTAATTCCGGATTTTCTTAGTTAAAATGATTCCCAATAATTCGGAATGTTAATAATTGTCACCGGAGTTCATTCAAGGTCACTCGTACCCCAATCATTCCGTAATCCAACAGTTGTAACATTCGGTGATAGACTTTGCAAGTCTAGGAATGACTGGAATGAAGAAATAATTTTATTTAAAAAAAAAACAAATTTCGCGGCCAGGAAAATGATTCCTGTGTGTTTATTACATTGAATGGAATGTGAAAAGTAATTTTCACTGTGTAAAAAATAATCTCCAAATTTGTGAGAATCATTTCTTAAATTTTCTCTTCAAACTCAATACAATGAAAGCGCACTCTTCTCCCAGTGCAACGAAAAACGAACTCATATAATGCATATTTATATTACGCATCCACTTATTGAGTTGATACAGAGGCGATAAGTAGGTCAAGCTTAGAAAGGGCCATATATTCCATGTGAATAGAAAATAACATGTTGATGAACGCCTCGTATGAATATTAGAATTTTGCGCGTCGAATTGTTTTTGTTAGTTCAACCGCGGGATGACATGGCGGATAATTATCTGTGAGTTTTCTTTTTGCACTCTCGAAGAAGTGCATGAGGTATTCCTCGAATGAATCGACTGCTGGTCCTCATCCTCTGGAATATTGCAAGCGAACTATTCTGTTGCAGGGGGATTGGAAGAACTGTCTCTAAAATTTTTTAGAATTAGGAATGAGAAGGTCTCGCGATGTTGATTTTTTAATGAATAATATTATTTCTTAATATTAACTATTAATCATTTAATTAATTGATTAATGATTCTTGTTAATATATTATTAATTAATTCATGGTTAGCATTAATGATTAACGTTAGTGAATGCCGTAGGACGAAATTTCTCTAAATTCATTAACTTCGCAGTTTCGATGAAAAAACAAGTCTGGAGTGAATTTCAGCCACTAAATATATGTATCTATATTCCACGTCGAATGCGGAAAGATCACAAACCTCATGTTTCCGATGGTCTTGGCGATTTTTGGCTGAGTAGTAGTATATGAGGCAAAGCTCTCATAAAATTTCTAGAGCAATCAAATATTTTTTCAGCGACTCGTGAATTTTCAAAAATTATCACTTTTTGAACCTGAATTTTTTTTTTTAAATGGTGACATAATTGAATTTAAACATTGGGGGTTGAATTTTCATTTTCAGACATTTGAAGGTAATCAAAAGAGGTTCAAAATAAGCCCAATTAAATTTAATTTATTCCACTTTTAAAGCTGGTATTGCAAAATCCATTTTAATCATTCTAAAGAAAATAAAATATTTCTGTATGCTTAACTTTGCGCTAGTCATCAGCTGATTGTTTTGATAATGTAGAAAATTATCTAACTCTTTGAGCGAACTTGTCCAATTTGATAAAAAGGTCTGTTCGGGGTTCTGCTACTGGTCAGGTGGAGTGATTCTTCGTTCTACCGACATCGTCGATCAGGGTAATTAACATGATATCATTAATGTTTAGTGTCAATTCTACTGAATTCCGAGACTTACATTACTCAATTTTATTGATATCATATCAATTATCCTGATTGATGATAAAGATAGACTCACTCGCTACCTGGCCAGCACCACGACCCTCAACAGACTTTTTTTTTCAGTTGGGGACGTTCATTCAGAGTATAAAATATTTTTGTACATTATCAGAACAATCAGCTGATCGCTAGCGCAAAGTTGACCGAGGACATTGTTTTGTTGGAAACCGTTGACTCTTTTCTTGGGGTGGTAAGTCCCAGGTACGCTTAGACTGCAGCTCGTCAACGGACAGCCGACGGCTAATACCAATGGGAACATGAACCGATTTAGCTTATGTAAAGACGGTTGAAATGAGAGAAATTACTTCTTCACTTGACACCTTAAATTTTAATTTCACCTAAAAACACATTCAATTCTTGACAATAAAATTCACAGAATTTACGTTAAAACTGTTAACATTTTTTTACAAGATTTCACAATGTTAAACTACAACTGAAATATTATAAATTGATTATAAAAGTGAACTTGAATTTATCTCGTGGATTTCGGTAAAGGCTCAGAGAAAAATGTCTGCACTGGGTGTCGTCTCGAAGAGTAACTAATTTGAAAACTGCAACAAAAAATTGAAGGTCTGGTTTGTTTAGTGGGAAGGGATGAGATACAAATTCTAATTGGGCAAATTTTGTTTAAAATAATTGGCTTGATTGACGAGGAAGTTTGAAGGTGAGACTAAAATTAGCCTTTTTTGTTTTGGAAAGGGTGGGAAGCAATGTTCCTTGACAAATCCTTTGTTATTTTTTATACGGCACAATCAAAGGCGGGTCTGGAATTTACTTTGAGCGTATATACGGTACGCACGTGTAGGGGAAACTAAAATTTACATACTTTCCTCCAATCCTTGAAACTATAACTCGAGCGTAATAGCCAGGAATCTTAGTGAATTTTTTTCTTATCTAATCTAAAAGGGTCTTTACAGTAATAACAAAAGAGGAGACATGCAGCCGGTACTTAAAATTTTTGTACTTAGATGGATTACAACTTTTCTCTATAAAAAATCGAAAAAATCCACTCTTGCACCGAAGATTTAATTTTTATTGTTGATGATTTAAATTTGTTAGTAAAGTTAGTTTTCTCTTCAATAATATTTGTTGACCTAACTTGCATTTATGCATTTTTAAATCTATTCACAATGATAGTCATAAAAAAGGATGAGAAGTAATGATAAATATAATTTATTCATTTTTTCGACGAATTTTTCAGAAGAAAATGAAATTAATTAATTCAACAGGGAATAATTGTAGAATAAGAACTGTTCTACGGTGAAAATATCGGTAATCCCGTCCTCAATCTACCCCTACAATTTCAGGAAAATAAATAAAGTTTTCGAATAATTGTCGATTGAAAGAAAAAATGGATTTTGCAATAACGTCTTTAAAAGTGGAATAAATTGAATCTAATTGCGCTTATTTTGAAGCTCTTCATTCTCTCCAAATGTGTGGAAATGAAAGTTCAATTCCTAACGTTTAAATTCAATTATTTCACCTTTTTCTAAAAAAAAAAATTAAGTTCAAAAAGTGATAATTTTTTTAAATTCTCAATCGCAGAAAAAACTTTAAGTGCTCTCAAATTTTAATGAGAGTTTAGTCTCATATATTACTTTTCAGGAAAAAATCGCCAAGAGAATCGAACACATGAGGCGTACTTCATTTCGCATTTGCCGTTGAATTGCTGATATAAAAAAGCCAATAATGAATGCCTTAATGAGTAGTTCTCTTGTTGGTTTCAGAAGTCTATACCTCGAGATTTCACTAACTTTATGTTATTCCAGGAACATTTACGAGTGACCTTTTGAAATTAGCGAAAGAGGCCAGAAAAAAAGCACTTGGGCCTTTCAGTCCCTCATTCCACGTGCAGACAATATTATTGGAGAGTTTGCAGAAGGTACGATGTGAAAAATTTTACTCGAGGAGTCACCGAATTTTATTATTTATTATTTGACTGTTATACTTTCTTCCAGTATCTCCCACATGATGCACACATACGAGTTAGTGGAAAATTGCACGTCTCATTGACACGAGTTTACGATGGAAAGAATGTAATCGTATCGCAATTCAATTCACGCGAGGATTTGTTGCAGGTAATGCATATTTATACATTTCTTTCAGCACTGATGATTCAGAGATCAGATTAAAATCATTGAATTTCTAGGCCTTGCTCGCTAGTTCATTTGTTCCCCTGTTTTCGGGACTTCTGCCCCCGAGATTCCGTGGAATTCGCTACATGGATGGAGGTTTCAGCGATAATTTACCAACGTTGGACGAGAATACAATAACAATCAGTCCTTTCTGCGGCGAAAGTGATATTTGTCCCCGAGACATTTCATCTCAATTGTTTCACGTGAACTTGTCCAACACAAGTATCGAATTGTCTCGACAAAATATCTATAGATTTGCAAGAATATTATTTCCACCAAATCCAGAAGTGAGTATTTCATTTGGGAATAAATCAAATTTGAACGACAATTGCATTTATTTTTCATGCTCTCTCTCGTCACAGATACTCTCTCACATGTGCAAACAAGGATTCGACGATGCGCTTCGGTTTCTCCAGAGAAATAATCTAATAAATTGCACCCGCTGTCTAGCTGTTCAATCAACTTTTGTTGTCTCAGAAACTTTAGATGACAGTATGGAGTACGATCCCGAGTGTAAAGAGTGTAAAATTCATCGTCAGGTGAGTCGATGGCCACAAAAAATGGCGAGGAGCATGCAATGACCAAATCAATTTTATCTGTCAGTTAGTGATGCGAGCCAAATTCTGGACATGTCAAATGACGCTCATATAACCGTCAATGACACGACACATGTCGACCCACGACAAAAATATGACCGACGTATTTTCTGATGGTCACATAGCGTCTAAGTAGTGGCGCCACTACCGATGTTGAAATTTTAAAAAACCTATCCAAAAATCCGTTCCATCCATTAATCCCACTGTTCTATCATAAAAAAGGGGAGTGGATTCCCCCTACCCAATTCCAAACTGTCGCCAAAGTTTTTTAAAAGAAAAAAAGTCACTTATTCGTAATAAAATGTTATGACAAAATCACTCGTTCTATTAAATCAAGTTGTCACTGAAATTATGAACCGATGGGTATTCACGCGACAACATTCAACAACACATGACAGAATTTTGTGACACAGAAAAATAGACAATTTGCCACTGACTAAATGTTATCTGACCTATTTATTCACAAGAGATAGCGTGACACTCACATGACGCTCGTTTTTTTGTCACCTGACAGTTTTTCATTCCCTGATGTCAATTCGGATCCTAAATTACTCAACATTTGCTATAATAATTTAATTTCATGTGAATTTTCTTTGATTGAAAACTCGGAATAAAAATTACAATCAGTTCACAATTATACAACTGTTTTTTAAACATTTTCGATTATAAATTAGGTTACTCTGTTTCTAGTTTTCTTTGCATTTTTTATCTTCTGTTCTCTGTTTCTACTGCGGATTTCATTTTTTTACAGGAAGCATTAGTAGCCAATTTACCCGAAACTGTTATGACGATATTCCAAGATGCAATAGATTCGGCGAACAAAGGAATTATCAACTGGTTATTCAAGCACAAAAGCATCAAACTATTGTCATTACTCAGTCTTCCTTACACTCTGCCTCTCGACGTCATCTGTGCAACTCTCAACAAGTATGAGCAGTTTCTGAAACACTACATTATCTTTATAATTATAAGCATTTTACTGATAAATCAAACATGACTTCCAGAATTTTGGCCAACAGCCCAAAGGTACAAAATGATTTAGTGGAAATGACAAAATATTTAACCGATCAGATATGGATGATTGTCTCCAAAATGAGCATTTATAATGTCATAATGCCTCAAACGATAGATTGTCAGTTGACCGAGTACGATTCCGGTGAGTACACGTTGAATTTTTTTTTTTCGAGGTTATCATGAATTTATTATATTGAGGCCCAACTCGATTATCGTTAAAACGTTATCTAAATCAATTAGTTTGTTCGAGAATTATGACATTTCAGCGGATTATCCCGTCACTCAGGACCACTCAATTATAAATTATAAATTAATAATGAAACAATTATAAATTCGGTCAAAAAAAGAAGAAAATTTTTATATTTTTAAAAAATTTTGGTTCTCTGTCAAAAAATTTACATTTTGTCGAGTCTTCCTGAGTGACGGAATAATCCGGTACAATTCGATAATTGTTGAACAAAATAATCGATTTTCTTAATTAATTTATTTATTTTACAGCTGTTGATGGAAAGAGCTCGGTAGAAGACTTGAGTTTGGCACTGCAGTACAATGAAATGTGAGGAATATCAGAAATATTGTGAAAACATTCCTAAACATCTCCGAAAATTGTTTACCAAAATATCTCCAATTGCAGGTTGTCCTGGCAGCAGGACCTCCGCAAGTCGAGCTGTATAATAGATATCAATGAATTTCCCTCTGTTGACGAGTCATTTGACAATATTTTGCAAGTCACGTCTGATCAAGAGGCGCTGATGGCCTATTACTACATGGATGAGAATAAAAAAATTCAAAGGACAGAAATTTTTGATATTACGGGCAACTCAGTTGGGGACACAGCTATGTCAACCAATCAACGACAAGCGTACGACGACATTCCCTGGGATGAACCTGCATGGCTCATGGAGCATAGCCTTACCGATGGTGAGTAAGTATCAGCATTTCTTTTCCTTTTTATAAGACATTAAAGGACAATTAATTATCATAGACCAAGTATTGTCCAACAGTCCAGTGTCTAAATTTGTTTTCAATTTGCACTGAAGTCATTATTTTTTAAGGCTCGGTTCGATTATCTTTTGGAACGTTAATTGCGTTCCATATTATTATTTGCCCTTTCCCGGCAAATTATCTGAACACTTTGTGTTACAATATTGCATTGTGGTAAATGCCAGAATCTGCACGAATTTATAATGAAAACAAAATTAAAAATACATTGAATAGTGGTAGAGCGTTTTTAGTTTTTTATTCAATAGAAAGTTTAATAACAAACAAATACAAAATCCGTCATTTACCTATGGGCATGACTATCTGTCCTTCGATAGGGGCGGTAGAGGAGGGAGGGGGGGGGGGGGCTGAGTAATTAAAAAAAAATCCCCGGGGGATATATTATTATGAGGGTTTTTATTTATTTTAATAATAAATCTCATTTTACACTGCATATGACCACGAAATCACAAAAAAACGTTTTGTACCTCCCTTTGTACTATTGTTATCAATATTGTGAAAACATTTTTACAAGTAAATAATGATAATTCGCGGCCTAATATTGCAAGTGAATTTTAATGCGATCAGCTGTCACTTTATAGGAATTTAGTAATATAGCCTAGAATTTTTTAAACAGTTTCGTATTCCTACAAAATCTTTATAGAGTGACAGTTGATTACATTCAAATTTTCCGTATGAAAATCATTTCGTACTATTTTTAACAATATTTCAAAGGACGGTGCCGAGAGTTTTTTTGTAATTTTGTGATTATATGCAGTGCAAAATGAAATATATTATTGAATTGCTCCTTCCGGCGGGCCTCCTCTCTAGTCCTGGATAGTAGATTGCCACCTCCATTCGCAAATGACGGATTGTTAATTCGCTTCTAACTAAACTGTGCACTAACTAAAAAAATACGCTGTACCTCACTGATTATTTTTTAAATTTTCATTACCCATTGCTACTTATTGCGACATTTATTGTAGTGAAATAGTGCAAGAAAAAATGTTCAGATAATTTGCTCGGGAGAGGCAATAAAATGAAACATGACGTTCCTAAAAATAATCCATCCGGGCCTTAGATTTTATCGTTTATTTGATTTTTTTATATCTCATCCAGTCCCCAAAGAAAAATTCATGCCTCACTTCAGTTCTGATAGAGTTCCGAAAAAAAATTCGCTAACAATTTCATCAACAGCTAATGATTGCCCCTCCGAGGAGACGGAATTAACGAGCAAAGGACATGCAGAGGATAACATGAGTCTCGATGCTCTCTCCAACATCTCTCTAGACGAATCAAATATATTCTCCGATCCCGAGAGTGAATGGAGTTCGCCGGGTCCGGCAACTACAATCGCTTCGTTGAGCACGTGTTCCACATCAGATTCACGACCGGAAGTTGACCAACCGATAATCCCGTGAATTCGTCCGATTCACATTTTACAATATTTAACTTGTACATATAACAATGGCAATGATTGCAAGGTCAGTTAGAAAAAGAAGAAAATCGTGACGGCAAAGCAAAATTGACAGTATTTTCTTATTACATTAAATTTACAATAAAATGGTTTGGTTACATGAAAATACCGGGCGAATGTCTCTATTCGTTTTAGTACTCGGCATACAGCTGGAACTGAATGCCCAGATAAGATGATGGTGATGGAGAAGAAAAATCAATTATTTTAAAATAGCGAATTCACTGATTCAATATTAAGAATGTTCACCCAAAATTGCGAGCATTCAAGAAAAAAATTGATTTTTTTAGCCCAGACGAAAAAGTCATTATCGGTATTTTGATAATAATTTTCATCGAACAGTCCAGATTTATTATTTAGCAGTGAAGTCGAGAGATAAAGTTATCATCAATTTCAACATGTCTCTGGTGAGAGCTCATGTGTAAAAAATGGTGATGAGCATGAAATGACCGAATCACTTTTGACTGTCAATTTAAATCGATCTAGATGGCCCTCAATTCTCACCTCGGATAAACTGATGGTGATGGAGGAAAAAATTGGGGCAATATTATGTCATGAGATATTTGAGTATTACCATGAAATACCGAGTGCATTGGGTCGATATTAAGGATGTTCACCCAAAATTGCGAATATTCAAGAGAAACCTGATTATTTTTTATCCCAGAGATGATCTCATTATCTGTATTATGATAACAATTTTAATCAAACGTCCAAATTAATTATTTACAAGTGAAATTGAAAGATAAAGTTCTCATCAATTTGAACATTTCTCTTGTTTACAGAAACTTTTTTTTAAATTACACAATTTTCCTCGGCCATGAAAAAAAATCTATTTTATTTTGGGGAATAACATCCTCAAGGATGCGTCTGATGGGAGAATGAGCAGTTGAGAAATTGCCTATTCATTTTATTGAGAGGTACACGGCCAATGCATATACTCAACAGAAAATCAAATTATAATGTACATAAATTGGAGGTTTTAAGGTTGTGATACTAAAGCTACAAGATTATTAATAATAACAATCCTTATATTCATAATGATTTATTCATCTTTAATTTTTTGTCATTTTTTAATCTTTCATATAAAACGAATCATTAATATATAATATATAATAATTATATAATATCGTAAGTACGTACGATATGGTGGTGGATGCGTACAATAATTTAAACTTTCCGTTGCAGATCTAATAATAATGCTCTCTATTCTACAATATAATACTCGCAATTCCGTCCGTTTATTTTTTCTTCTTCGTTCAATGTTTAAAGTGATATCCCGAGCGAACGATGGGTTGCCATGATTTTGTAACTAAGTATTGGTGGGTCCAGAAAGACGGATTATCATCATACAATAATGGGATATTAAAGGGGCGAGGTGACGGCGGGGGGGGCGATTGAAATGAGTTTTAACCACGTTCCGGAATAAAGAGAATAAAGGAACTTTAGGAAGCTCACAGAGACTCGTCAGTAGACGGTGGTACAGCACCTCTCGGTTGAATTTGACTTCTGTTGGGTGAATTACTAGCGGCAACTGCAGTTGCCTTTTGCTGAGCAACCAAACACTGTTGAAGTTGCTGAAGCTGGAAAAAAATAAGGCCTTCAGCATTTCTTCACAAAAGTTCATCGTAATCTTTTGTATCACAGAGACAATTTATTATTGCAATGATTTTGGCTTCCATGTAGTATTGGCGGTCTGAAGGCCCCCCTGTGTAATAGTTGGTAACCTTGACATCGCCGTGACTAATTGCAAGAAATAGTACATTTCATGCCCGAGCCTTGGAAAACAGATCATTGTCTCCCATGTGTAAAATTGCATTCCGCGCGGAAGGCGAGGATGGCAAGCACGTGGGGGAGGGTGATATGTTTTCCATGGCGAGGCGTGGATATTATTTTTCGTGACGTGGGACCTGGGAAACGCCAATTTCAGCGACAATTATTAAATCATGAGCAAACCTCATTTTGGACCTCCATACATGATTTCGGCAGGTCAAAAATTAGATCTACTGATGATTTGATCAGAATTTCACGTGTAATCAGGGTCGGCGATTTCGAGGTGACAAATTATTACACCCGGCCCTTATTAAATGATTCAATTCCACATATTAAGATTTAATTTGCTTAAATCTAGATTTTTTTTTTATTATATTTTTGAGAATTATTTGTTCCGTCTAGTGATGCGACGTGACGTCAGGAATGAGAAACTGGCAGGTCACAAAGACCGTGATGTGACCGTCACCGACGGCCATCTCTTGTCAATAAATCGGTCAGATAACACTGACAAATTCTCGATATAGACGCGACGTGATGGTTATTTTTTTCTGTGACAGAAAATTTTCTCATGTTTTGTTGAGTTATGTGACTATTGACTATTTGACGGTCTATCAGTTCATTTTCTTGAATAAGTACCTTTGTTTTTCTTAATTCTGACATCTATAGGGGAGCCACTACTTAGACGCTGTGATCGTCATGTGACAATAAATGGTCAATCGTGGGTCGGTAATGTGAAGTGCCACTGACAGTCATATGACCATCATCTGACATGTCCGGAATTTTGCTCACATCACTAGTTTCACCGAATTAAATTAAAAATAATTGTTTTCCTACGAGAGGAACTTTCTCCTTCTTTGCCTACAATTTATTAACAAAACAGGATAACACTTAAAATGCCCGGTAACTTACTTGCTGCTGCGATAAGCTGGTCACACCAATTCCCTGAGTCTGGGAAGCAATTTGACCAGTTGCGCCGGCTCTCGCGTGCAATGATTTTGTCAAAAGAGCATGTTTGTTGCCAGGTACTGTTTGGGAAGACGGTGTTGCTTGTATAGCTTGATTCGCTTGAGTTGCCATCAACAGTGGCTTCGTTGTAGCTTCGGAAAAGAGAAAAATTCAGTTATTCAATGATTTTCTTTCCCCTCGTTGATTAAGGAAAAAGGTGACAAATTGTCAATGATTAACTGTCAATATCTCCCGATCAAATGGTGGTATTCAGATGAATCAGGTGTCATGTTGAAGCTCGCAAAAATAGCTTGAGAATGAGGGAACCACCTGGACAATCTACCCCCTCATTGTCGAGTTATTGGCAGTTTAATCCGGTCTGCTCTGTCACCCTCTCCCCTATGATACAAGATTGCGCTTACCCATTATCGGCGTTAACACTTGTTTATTACCCGACAAAATCAGCTGACTGGCGGTGACTGTTTTGGCTACAGTGACAAGCTGATTGGGGAGAACAGTGGATGTGACTTGGTTCGGTTGGGCTTTCCGGGTTATTTGATTGAGTCGCGGCCGATGGGAACCCACCAGTTGTATCGCCTGTCCACTCTTCTTGTCATTGATTTTTCATCGATGATGATCAAATGCAGGTTAACGTAAATATCCATTAGCCAAATGGTCTGTCAATAAATTCAATAAATAAACAATAACTACCTGAGACAGTGCCACTGTATTCGTATTTCGTATATTTTGAGTTTGCTGGGCCAAACTCTTTACACCCGATGGAATAATCTGAGCAATTGGCAGGGATAAGTGAGTATTAGAAGGATTTGCTATCACCACCGTTGGCGTTGTTCCGGCAACTGCTGTTGTCACGACTGTTGCACCAATCATCTGCAGTAATAACAATAAAATTTGGAAATTATGACAGAAAATTCATCTTCGAGCTCTAGCAAAATTACATTTCAATCAATTTTTTAAAACGTCGTTTAACGTATTTAGAACATTTTCGCAGATATCGTAGAATAATCGAGTTTTTTCCATTCGTCGGCTAAATATTAATCGACGATTTTTTAATTGATGGAGATGAATGGGACTCGAGAGGACGAGTACTTTTAAAAAAAATGATTTGACTGTTCATTGTATTCCGAATGAAACAAAATTTTTAAATCTTACACTCGATACAGTTGTGCAAATATTGCTTCCAGAGGATATGGGTAAAGAAACAATCACTCCTGTAGGAGTAACTGAGGCAGTTGCAGCGGAGACGTTCAATGGCATCGTAATAGACTGCGATAATCCGGGAAAGGAGACCTAAAAAAGTCATATAATTAAGCCTCGAGTCCTTCCTTGCACAATATGAGATAATGAAGTCTTACCTGAACATTTTGTAGACCATTTATGGAGCCAGGTAAATTAGTGAGATTAACTCCCTGGAGACTGACATTGGTAGGTGATGGGCTTGTCATGGGACTTGCCGGTTGGCTACTGTGATTTGACGAGGCTGTTAGCCTTTCTAAGAGCGTTGACGCAGTATTTATACCAGGTATGGGGTTGTCCGCCGATGGTGTTCCTGAAAATGATTACGTCAAGATTATGCGATAGCCATTGACGACAGTAGAGAGCATATTTGAGGAAAAAATTTGATAATTACCAGCGAGTAACGCCGATAGTCCTGGCATTGAGAGGCCAAGAGTCGAGGTGCTGTCCTGTACTCTTGCTAATCGCACCGCTGTCGCTTTGACTGATTGCTGCTTACCAGTCAATTGACTCGTTAATGCTGAACTAAAACTAACTCTCACCTGGAAATCAAAATTCACGAAAATGAAAGAAAATGGAGAATATTGAGTGATGAAATGAAAATGGAATGAAATAAAAACGAAAAAGACTAGCTGAAGGTGTCTCGTTGCCAAGAATTCCATTGGCACACTGACCGAAAATGATTTTAACAAAATTTCAATTGGCACATTCAAATATTGTCTTGTCAATTAAAACGAAAAATGTGGACTTTCTGAATAAATCGTTTTGCTCTCGCGCTCAGGTGAGACAGTCGTCAAGAGTTTCTTTTTTACACAAGTGAGTGTAGAGAGATTTCATGAAAAAAATTGACAAGCTAGAATTATTGAGACAATCATTTGGAAAAAATTGAACAAACAATTCACAAAGAAATAGTTAGTTAATAGCTTTATCTCCAGAGCTGTTGAACGGATCAAGATGACCTTGTACGCAAGAACATCCTTATTACTCCCTACAATCTGTTAAAATATAAAATTTATTGTAATTATGTTATCGAAAAAATTAGGTTTGCTGATGGTTTACTAATTATGTTTCTTGTAATTAGTCACTGCAATTTCGAGGTGATAAACTACAAAACTGGACCCTCAACTGCATTATTTTCTAAAAATTGAGCACCTGATGGGGCCAGGAATCTTATTATTCCTGGTCGAATCATTCAGCGGAACTTTCACTAAAAACTCAAGTCTCAAAAAATCCAACAATTGCAGAATTTCCACTGTACCAAAAAAAACTTACTTGTCCTGTGGTATTGGGAACAGCGATAACATTCCCATGTCCAATAACTCGAGGTGGAATGGAGGCATTCAGAGAAATCCGGCGCGTTCCCTGATTCTTCTGTTGAAGTGAATTGGCAGGACTACTGTTCAAAAGGCTTAGAATAGCGGCATTATTGGTTTTGGTTGATGCTGTTTGTGCTTGTTGTGGCGTTTGCGTTGGCGATTGGTTTTGCGATTGCGATTGTGGCTGTTGTGGTGGCGGTGGTGGTGGTGGTGGTGGTGGTAGAGTTGGCTGTGCCTGTTGCTGTGATTGATTAGCACTATTCAATGCAGCAGCTGCATTGGCAGCAGCATTAGCAGCCGCCTGCTGTTGAAATTGTTGGGCCGAATTCATAAGTGAAGTAACAAGGGCACTAATAGCTGGATTAGTCGAATGCTTTTTAAATGTTATCTCCGACTGGTTCGTAGACTCCGAGGTAATTGTATTTTGAGCTGTCGCTTGAAGTTGGGCTTGTAAAACAGGTACATTAGTAGACTGAGAGACATTATTAATCGTTGGTGGGCAGGTTTTCTGTTGAAAAACAAGAATACCAGGTGCATTTATGGAATTCATGGATGACGACTCAGAGGCGAGTGATGTGAATGATTGCGAGGTGGCAGAAGCTGTAGATATTGATACAGAAGGATTAACAATAGTATTGGTACACGTAACATCGAGTTTAACTGTTCCCGTTGTTGATGCACCAAGAGCACTGGCCAAACCATTGGAGAGTGTCTGAACTATGGGCTCACTAGTTTGTTTAATCGTTTGCAATTGTGAGGATATCGATGGATTGTTGATGACCTCATTTTGACAATTGACCGAAGCTCTTTCGGTGACAATTGGGGACTTGGTTATCGCTGTTGTTGCATTATTGAGAGCTATTTGGGTTTGGGCTCTCGAGAGTATTTGTTGTTGAAATTGCTGTGCAATGGCCAACTGCTGAGCCTGCTGCTGCTGAGCCCTCTGCATGCCCGGTGTGCATGTTACTCGTGGCGCTTGGCCTGGCACAACGTGCTTTATCCTAACATTTTTCCTACCCTCCTCAGTGAATATCTCCGTGAACTGTTGCATGTAATGATTAGCCTGTACCCTTGTGCCCAGTGTAAATCTGCACGACGAGCCATTGCGTTCGCCCTCACGATAATCTCTGTCGACATACAATTCACCCAGATACTCGGAATTCGATGGCCTCTGAAGAATAGATAATTTAATATGATAAATGCGCCCCTGGCCACGTTCAGTCTCGAGTATATATTCCTCAATTAATTGGGCCAGGCAGTCTTTAGTTTCCCGAGGTCTCTCATATGCTTTAGCATAATTAAGAACATCAACTGGTGTTGTTGGAGGTAAAAGTGGTGGATTCAGTAGTGATGGGGGTGGGCAGGCAGTGATTATCGATGAAGATTGTCCTCCTGGTCCTCCTTGGCCACCTTGAATCCTCTTGGCACGCACACGCTCCTGGAGCTGCTGGATTGTAACATGTCCATTACCACTGCACCCATTGCTGTTGCTATTATTATTATTGTTACTGTTGTTTATTGAATTTCTACTATTACTATCGTCGTCATTATTGTTGTTAGTCTTGTAATTATTGGGAATGCTGTTGTGTCCAATACTCTCGATAACTGTATCACTTGTGGCATTGAATTCCGACACCTGCAGCAATTGTTCGAGTTTTCGTTTTCTATTGACTGTAACTTGGGAATATTTTTTCGCCTGACGCACCAGCTGTGTATCAGTGAGCAATGATCTATTGTGACGTAAACGTGTTGAAGCCAGTGCTCCAACGGGATTTGGATCTAGACAAAGTGGGCCCTGTGTTGCCGCTATTAAACGTGACTCTAAGATAAGGCGCTCCTCGTGACTCCATTCACCGTCATTAGTTAATGATGATACATCGGACAATACACTTTGTGTTGTTGGTTTGAGAAGAACATGATAAATTTCCGCTCTATTGTGACAAAAACCTTTGCGATAATCCCGCACTTCGGCTATAATACAACCATCGTAAAATAAATGTGAATGATTGGGCTCGAGCTGTTCAGCAAGAACCGCTGGTAACTGACCGTTATCGATACATGACAGAAATTCTCCCTGCTCGTAGCCCATGAGTTGGGTCTCGGCGACGAATGAATTTTTATCAATTTTTCCAGAATTCTTGGTGACTTTGTCGTTATTTCTTATACCGAGTGAGTAGCCCTTGTTACCGGCGTAGAGATTGACAATTAGTGTGTGAAATCCCTCGCGCTCCACCAAACGTCCCAGCAAGTCACACTCATTTTCAAGATTGCTGAGGATTGAGTCGGGTGTTGCATGTGGCACTTTTCTCAATTCCTCTAAATATAATCTAGTTAATTTGGACTGAATGCTGTGGGTATGACAGTTCACCGTCATACCTTGACCGCCATCGAACCTTGACTCTTGGGTGTCGTTGTCCCTCCATTCCATTGTCAGGGAGAGAACTCGATTTATCATGTCTTGGGCCTTGGAGCAAGCTTCATCTACACCGGACAGGCCAACTCCTGAACTAATCATTGTCCTATTATTCTTCCTGCTTTCTCTTTCAACTTATCAGTAGATGCACATTTAGCAGGTAATATCATAGTTTCACTACAGTCCGTTATTACACTCTGATTGCCCAAGCCTGCAACATCAATTGCTGTCACACACACCAGGTCATTATTGATGGTATAATATCATATTTTATTGGAAATTGTTGTTACTTTCTCAATGTATGAGGATTACATACAAGTGGACAGCCAATCTAATAGCCATTGCTTTTCAAAACATAACCTCCAACATCTCAGGAGGTTATGTTTTGAACAGCATTAGCATAGACACTGACTCGTATTTTACAGAGGTTTTTTTTTGTAAATTGTTATCAGTGATTGTTTGCCAGCAGAAATTTATTCTTTTATTTTGACAACGAGCAATGGGAAATGTCCACATTGGCGTTGCTACTAATCAACAATGTGATATAATAGTGTTGGTCGAGGTAATTTATCAAAATAGTGCTCACCCAAATTTTATTTTTTTCTTTCATCATATTAAAAATTTTAAAAAAACGTAACGATTAATGAATATCCTTCTCGCCATGATGACACTCATTACTCAAACATTATAATATCAATTCACATCACATACTAATACATACAATAATTAAACATGATGGTTTGTACATAGTCGTGAATTTGTGTCAGCGATTGTGTCAAATAAATACTACAGCAGCGACACTGCGGCCGCCAGCGGCCGGCGCCCGTCGGTTTTAACGATTTTGAATGCGAGTGTTCACAAAAATTCGGTGAAAATCCTAGAAATTTCGTGAGAAAATTCTATTAAATTTATGTTAGTTTGTGGTTGTTTTCATTGAATTTTTTAACGAAAAAAATCTCTTGATAAAGTTAATAGAATATATTTTAAAGATATTTTTCTGTACAACTGATTTTATTGACCTATTTTTGGAGAAATTTCAGGGCTGCAGAATAGGGTTTTAATGGTCAGTTGGGTAATTAGTTTTTAATGGTTGAGAAAAGGACTTATTGATTACTTTGTTATTGCCAACTGACTGGGATATCTTATCAGTTGAGGATACCAGTCATTTGGCAACTGATAAATTATTCAACGAATTTCTGGCACTCAAGTCAAAACTGAATAAATTTCATTTTTTTATTTTTCCTGAGGTCTGGGGGGATTTGACGGAAAAATATATCGGGGCTCTCTCCTAGAAAAATGTTAGAAGTTTTGAAAAAAAATCACAAATGGTGTGGCATTGGTATTAATGGGGAAAAAACAGCATCTGAGGACTTTGACGAACTTCACGAGAGTCCACGTGCTCGAGGAAGACCAATAATAATTCTGTCGTCTACCTCAGGTACTAGTTAGTAGTACATAAATGAGTGGATCTTATGTATTGGACTGGCTTCATCAGTCAAATACCTGCCCAAATCTTCCTCACAATATCCCTAAATGAGCGAACCTGCTGTAAGTGTGGAAATAGTCACAGGGGCTGATCACATACTTTGGATCCTCTAAATTACTGCAGAGATCGTTCTGACTTTCAACTTCATACCCTAAGAAGGACACATTAGCACAAAGCACATTAAGCCCAAGGAGGAAATGATGGAGATCATTACCATTTATCAGTTTGTATACTGACCTCGAAACCTATAATAAACTTTGAGCGGAAGATTTATTTGACAATTTTGAGAAAACAGCTGTTTTTTAGCTCCAGAGTTCTGTTACACCTTAAATCATAAGCAAAATTCATTACGGCATTTTTTCATTAAAAAAATCATGTGTTGATCGATAAACGTTATTTTGTAAATTTCCTAATGAAATTACTGGTAAAATTAATGGTCTTTTGTAAACATCAGAGGGCAAAACCCGAGTAGGAGATTATGATGGAGATTAAATTGTTGTGACGTCGAAAAATATAAAACTTCTTTGAGCGGAAAATTTGTTTGAAAATTTTGAGAAAACAGCCGTGTTTTACCTCTAGAGTTCTTTTACCCCTTAAATCATAAGCGAAATTCATTACAGCATTTTTCCAATAAAAAAAATCATATGTTGACGACCAACGTCATTTTGTAAATTTCCTAATGAATTTGCTGGCAAAATTTATGATTATTTTTTAACATCAGAGCACAAAAGCCGAGGAGGTAATGACGATCAGATTGTTGTAACGTCGAAAAATATCGAAAATTTGCTTAAAATTTTTGAGACAACAGCTGTTTTTAGCTCTAGAGTTCTGTTACCCCTTAACTCGTAAGCGAAATTCATTACGGCAATTGCTTGGTGTCACATGTGTTCCAGGTGTGTGTACATATCTAGACATGTTTGTACATATTTAAAGCAGGAACTGGGCCCAGATTAGATATCATTGGTGACTCCGGTGAGAAAGCCCCTCAACCGTACATTGTGTTGAAATGAGAACAATGACTGTGTTCTTCAATCTGAGTTTCCAATGTCCGTAGGGAGTACATTGAGTGTGCCTTTCTCCAAGCAAAGCTGAACACAAGTAAGAGGAGACGAGACTTTCTCAGGGGGTACAGAGTGTACGTGGAGTCCGATCATCGCACAACAATAAGGGATACTCCAACAGGTTTGTCCGAATTGTTCGGCAAATCATGGTTGCTAGGAGAAGTCTTCAGTGTAACGTTATCATCATTTTTATTCAAACAATTGGCTTTTCATTCGCCACTGGAATGAGTGTTGCCATGCCCAGAGAACTTTTTCTCCGAATGACAAGTGAGTAAATCAAAAACACAGGGAGAATGATATTCGTTGAATGTGGTTGGAAATGATTTTACAGAATTATCGCCAAAATTACAATTCAGTAACTTAAATTTTCTGAGGTCTGGGAGTAATCTTAAGGTCAGTTTTATTAAAAAATTCTCTCAGTAAAATTGTTATCACAAAAGTTAACTGTCCGAAAAAAAATCAAATATCAACGGAAATTATGATTTTTTCTTTCTGACCTTAACTGCCGTCTCAGGGTCTTAACAAAATCGAGAATATCTTCAACCGAATTTTCGAAATTCCCCGGAATTCATGTGAGAATTAAATATGATAAATATTCCGAGAATCATAACTGATAGTTTCAGATTAAGTTCGTAATCGGTTTACGATAGCCGTATTACGGTAGTGTCGTAGCAGAAAACAAAATTAAATGTAAAAAAAAAATCATGAAATTTTCTTCCTGAAATTCAAAAATATCTTCAACTGAATTTCCCGGATTTCTGTGAGTATTTAAGATCTAAAAAATTTGCAATTTCCAGTTCTCATTGACTTTCCGATGAAATCTTGAGTTTTCAACGATAAAATTCTTTGGAATTTCCGTAAGAATCGAATGCGATAAAAACATTCTGAGACACATAGCTGAAGGTTTCAGATAAAATTCGAATAATATTGTCAATTTTAATAATATTGTATATTTTAATAATATTTTGAAATTAGTATTTTTGTATTAACTTCCCGATAAGGGAGTTATTGTATTCACCCTAAACATTAAAATTGCCAATTTCATAAAGTGTCGATGTTTTATGACCTGGAGAAGCTCCACCGATGGTTTTTGGACAGAAGTCCTAGTGTGTGTGCGCGCGCGCGCGCGTGTGTGTGTGTGGGGGGGGGTGGGGGGGGTCTTGTCTGAGAATTGATCCCATTAGATTGGGGACGCCCGCCCCCAACCCGCCCCTGAGTTTTTTTTAAAAAAAGGGTACATTTGGATATTCTTTCGGTCACACTCCCGTACGTATGCGTGATTCGATCGAAGTGATCGAGGTCGTGATCGATAGATCATCACTCACTCAACATTTTGTCAGCATGGGAGCAA
Source organism: Psyttalia lounsburyi (assembly GCA_030522865.1). Lineage (NCBI taxonomy): Eukaryota > Metazoa > Arthropoda > Insecta > Hymenoptera > Braconidae > Psyttalia > Psyttalia lounsburyi. The sequence goes on from JAPYZN010001286.1 coordinate 27,240, forward strand.
ATTCTCCCAACCCCCCGCTGAGTTTTTTCAAAAAAGGGTTTCGTTAAGAATATCAATGTCTTCATCGTATGTTTCAAAGTCACATTATTCGTTCACGCCCTCGGGCGAACGCGTAGCGGGATCGAAGTTTTTTCTATTGTCATCGATAGGTATCCATCAGCTGGAGATCCCATAAAAACGGGAGCGAAATTCCCCCACCCTTTTATGAGTTTTTCAAAAAATAAGGGTGAATTTCGGATTTTTTTCGTTCACGCTCCCGGGCGCATGCGTCATACAATCGGAGTAATCGAGGTCATGATCGATAAATCATGACTCCGTCAACATCTGATTATCATGGGAGCAAGTTCCCCCACCCCTTCCGGAGTTTTTTTTTAAAGGAAGGGTTTCAATGGGAATATTTACCCCTTTTTTTCGCTCACGCTCCCAGACGAACGGTGGCTGCGATCGGAATAGGGTTGCTCGCGATCGATAGGCACCATCGAGGACAAGATCGGATTAGTTTGGGAGCGAAATCCTCTCACCCCTTTTTGAGTTTTTTTTAGCGAGGACGGATTAATTTTGGATTTCTTCCGTTCACGCTCCCGCGCAGACACGTCGACCGATCGCAGTGATTTTGGTCGCAATCGATAGGCATTGACTTTGTGTAGATCCGCTAAGCGTGGGAGCGAAATCTCCCCACTCTTTTTCTAGTTTTTTCAAATAGTCTTTTCAAGGATTATAGAAAATTGGATCTTTGAAGGGTGTCAAAATGTTACGTCTACGTTAATATTTCAACCTTTCGGGAAGTTATTACGCGGCTCATCAAGAGCCGAATAGAAGAAAAAAATCGCATGACGAATCATTACGAATTGTGTTAAGAATTGGGTCGGGAAGTTAGTAGTTCGACCCGTAATGGGTCACACCGACTCCAACACAACGCAACAATAATGGGAGCGAACGTGGCGAGCGACCAACAACCCCGACCATTTTTTAAAATTTGGTTTTCCTATACCCGTTTCCGGTTAATTCCATTGTTGGAGTACAAAAGTTTTATAATACTACGTAACACTTGAATAAATATGAGAGCTACACAAACAAAAATAATAATAATGCCTATACCCGGGTAGAAAAATATCCGTCTTTGGAAGCGCTTTCAAATATCTCTGGAAGAATTCTTCAAAAGATATGGCAGAGATCTTTTTGGTGACCGAAAAAGATCTTCAAAAGACTAATATCTTCCAGATATAATACCGGAAGCTCTTCGGATGATCATTTTTTATGAAATAAATTTATGAAAGAATTAACAGTTCGAGAATGAATTTACACAGAATCCAACGAAAACAAAAACAGACAATAAAGTCGATATCGCAGAAACAATTTCCATCCTCCTTAAATTCGTAAGGATTTTCAATATTCACATAAGTGCCCCGGGTAGAAATATATCCGACTTTGGAAGCTCTTTCAAATAGCTTTGAAAGATTCTTCAAAAGATTGTGTCAAAGATCTTTTTGGGTCACCAAAAAGACAAAGTCTTCTAAAGATTTTTACAAGATAATAATATCTTCGTGTGAGACCAAAGTCTTCGTTTCCGTCTCTTGCAGTCTCTCTGAGCAATGACACCTACACGTACCATAGGTACTGGAGTATTTAGCAGATCAAAAAGTAATAGGGGGGGACGTTTTCTCTTAAGGGCCGGGTGCAATAATTTGTCATTTCAAAATCGCCGTCAGTGATTGCTCGTGAAATAATCATCAAATTGTGAGCAGACATAATTTCCGACCTGCAGAAATCATCCACAGTAGTCGGAAATTACTTTTGCTTATGATTTAATAATGATTTTTCTTGTAATTGTTCGTGGCGATTTCGAAGTTATGAACTATTACATCCGGGCCTTAACTCTTGCCAGAGTTAAGGGTTGAGATTATTTCTTTAATTTTTATTGGTTATTCACGTCCGTGGCGGGGGGGGGGGGGATTATTTATTAAGAGTTAAGAGTTCACATTATGTATTTAATTGAGATTGTTTATTCATGTTTTGGAGGCAGGGGGCGGGGCACATTTTTCCTTAACTCTTAACACTTGTAAGAGTTAAGAGAAAACGCCCCCCCCCCGATATGAATAAACAATCCTAATTCAAGAAATAATCTGAACTCTTAACTCTTACAAGTGTTAAGAGCTTAGAGAAAACATCCGCCCCTCCACCTCTGACATGAAAATCTCGTCGGATCCGACATTACCCCAACTCTTAACTTTCTCTTAACTGCAGGAAATCTGTAAGAGGTCAACTGTTAACTCGGTCCGCTAGGGTAATAATGCTTTATACTATTCCTAATCAAGTACAAAACTCTTCGTAACCCAATAGTCAAAAGATTACGAAAAAAAAAAATTGTATTATCATTGACTTTAATTTTTTTATTTTTTTTTCTTTCCTCTTGAGTGAGATCACTGAATGGTCTTCGAGGGTTCCGGCTTCACCTCGAAGACCGCCCAGCAAGCTAAGCGATACAAACGGGTTCTAATCGCTCTGCAGTAGAGCTCCCTCCAACCAGAGGGTGAGCTCTATTGCAGTCCAGAATCATGCTGCCTAACTTTCAATTTTTTTTTTTCACTCATGAATGAGATCGCTGGATGATCCTCGAGGGTTCCGACATCACCTCGAAGACCACTATTGGGATATGGGTTGAAATAATATCAAGACAACACATTTCTTTTGCTTTATAATTCAATCACTGTATTTAAAAGTATCAAGAGACTCTAGACAATCAGGAGGTACCTTGGTTTCTCAACAACGGTTTAGAGAAGACTAAATCATACTTGCTAGTGAGGTCCAGAGTTCTGTTAATGTGGGGTGCAATATAATTTCCACCCCCTGAAGGAATTAGGTCCCAACGGCATGACCATGCTTAGAGACTAGAGGATTAAGGGGAAGTACCCAC
>JAPYZN010001287.1:0-17563 GCA_030522865.1 Psyttalia lounsburyi
ATACACAAGGAAGACAAGAAAAAGCAACAGGGGGAAAGAAAAACAAAGGGAGGGAAGAGAGCAGACCAAAGGGGGTTTGGGGAGTGGAAGAAAAAAAAAAAAAATGTCACGAATCATCGTACTATGGAGTTTGACATGTTCCGAGGGTTAAGCCCCGCGGGATAAGAAAAGAAAAGAAAAAAGGAAAAAAAAAAAAAAAGAAAAAAAAAAAAAAACCCCCTAGTTGATGGGTTCGTAAGCGTCGTCACAGCGAGCAATCACGTGTTTAACGTCCAACAGCCTTCGTGGATAGACTATACATAGTACGTGACGGGGAAGTACCTAACTTTAGAAAAGCATCGAGGGAGGGAGACCCCTGAGAGACACAGGCTGGGTGGTACACGGGGGGGGCTGGGTACACCCGCGTTTAAAACTACCATATACCTTGTACCAAGAGTCATTCTATATATAAAACCAAACGACTTGGGCTCTACGCTTTTTAATCTTCTTTTCACTGTGCATTTATTGCTGTATTCTAAGTCTTCTTGTTTCAACACTCTCTTTCTCTCGCTGGTAGCATTTCTTTTTTTTTGTCTCCACCTTCTTACACTGTATTCATTTCTCCCTGTTCCATTAAAATTATTTTAGCAGACGTCTCCTGATTTGTCCTCCAACAGCATCACTGAGAAGAAACAGCGGGGGGAGGGGGGCTTATCTACTCTGGCAACTTTACACCATCCAAAAGACTTTGAATTAATTTGCCGTGACTTTATTACCAAACCCCCCCCCCCACCACCACCACCACCACCACCACCAAAACCCCAAATACTGTCTTCGTCTAAAAGCAGTCTTCCCAGCTTTTGAATAATTGAACTGGACAACCCTTGTGGTATGCTAATTGTGGCATGTTTAATGAATCACCTTGAAACACTTGGCAGAGATGATAATAATTTTTTACAGGAATTACATAATTTTTGCAAGAGTTGTCGCCGTCGTTTGTTCAACTTCACTTGCCTCCAAGTTTCTTTTATACATGCACAATATTCCGGATATAATAGCATCTCGTGTACATCAAAAACATTAATTCAATTACAGGTAGAGTATGTACATGATGGAAGCGAGAGCCCGGGGGACTCTATGATATTAGAGTTGAAACTGACGGCTGGAATTGGCTTCACGCTTCCTGGATATCTACAGAGCCGTCTGAGGTTTCCCCTTCATGTCAACGTTACGCCGGTGAACGACCCGCCTCTTCTCGAAATACCAACAACCAAGGTCCTCAGGCTAGCGCAAGTGAGTCCAGAGAAAGGAAGAAAAATTCTTTCTTACCATTTTTTTTTTTCTCTTTTTTTTCGCCCGCCCTCTCTTACTCTTCCCCTTCGCCACCACTTCCCAATTAAAAGTTTGCCCGTTGCCCTGAGAGGGCAAACCGGTAACTTTATACGGTTCAATTATCCAATAAATTCGGGGTAAAATTTAATCAGACAGCCATACCCCGACACACATTTACGTATACATATATACAATTACGAATGCGCGTGCACGTGCGTATTGGTAATTCTCGGGTAGCCGATTATAAACGCGTCGCTGTCTGACGGCTACAACCTAAATGACTCTGACCGCAACGGTTGTTACCACTTTAGATTAATTAACATGACAATGCCAACTTGAATCAATGAAACCGTGTAAAACTGGTGAGCAAAAAAAAAAAAACAAACAAATTTATAGGGTACGAGAAAAACATTGACAAAAGAGCTTGTGTGGAGTGTGGATCCCGATACACCAGCCGAGTCACTGGTGTACACGGTATTACGTGCTGATACTGATGCAGGCCATGTTGAAAAAGTCAATCACTCGTCTCATCCACTTGAAACATTCAACCAGGCTGAATTAGCGCAGGGGCTTATCTCCTACGTTCATCACGGAAATGGTGAGTCTTCAATTTAACTCCACTTCCCCCACCTCGTTTTGTTTTTTTTTTTTTTCGAAACTTTTTGTTTAAGTTTAGTATTTCATTTTATTTTCAACCCACCACTTGAGCATAAAACTTGGTAACTATACTGGGACAGAGTGATTTAACATTCCTCCCTCGATGTACTTTTTTGTTGCATTGTTTTATTTTACAGCCAAGTCAAATGCAATGCTGGGACTTCAAGTGAGCGACGGAAGTGAAACGAGTAGACCATCGTTTCTTCGGATATCCGCTTATCCATTTCAAATAAAATTGAAGCACAATACTGGACTGGTAGTGGTGCATCGATCCATGTCTTATTTAACTCCTGCAAACTTGTCATTCGCAACAAACTCGGATGATAGTAGTATTGAGATACTGTATACAATTGTAGCACAACCGCAGTATGGAGTTGTTCAAGAATTAAATGAAACGATTAATAGTTGGTACAGTGTCGAGCGTTTTACGAGTAAGGAGATTGAAGCTGGAGTTGTGCGTTATCTGCATACTGTTGGTAGCCCATCGCACGATCTTCTCAAGTTTCAAGCGAGCGTTAGAGAGCTGAGGACACAGCAAACTTTTGACTTTAGGATTTCCTTTATCGATATGGAGCTCAAAGAGGTACACAAGACGGCATTAGAATTTACAAACATGAACCGGGTTAATGTGACTAATCATCATCTCAAGTATGAGACGAATCCGCTGACAACCGCCACATCGAAGATTGAGTTTAAATTGCTGGAAGCACCGAAGTACGGCTATATTCTAGTTAGAAATAGAATTTTACAGAGGAATGAAAAATTTAACCAAGAGGACATTGATTCCGGTGGCATTGAGTATCGTCTGTTCAAATTGGCGTACTCTCTTGTTGAGGATAGAATTACATTTGAGGTAAGTGCACCACAGTGCCAATCCTTGTACTCGAGCTTGGCAATTAAGCACTCCATTGGAAAGAACTCAAAGGCACTCGAACCAGTCGACACTACTGAAATGTTAAAAGTTACTGAGGGACTGCAAGTCACTTTAAATATCATTAAAATAAATCCAAGGGACTTCAAAGTGAATGGCTTGATTTACAATTTAACTGAAGGGCCGTATAATGGATGGCTGACGGTTCAATGTTATTCGAATCAAACAGCAAGATCAAACGTAACATCTTTTACGAGTGAAGAACTCATTAGTCAATCGGTTTATTACACTCACGACGATTCAGAGACGAGAAATGATAGTTTTACGTATGTCGCTGTTGCTACTGACGTGGATTTCATGTACGTTGGTGGGTTCAATATCGAAGTTATCCTGAAGAACGACAATCCACCGGTGAGATCGGAAATGTTAGCTTTCGACGTTGTAATTAATGGAGATAGACTGATAACACGGAGAGATCTCATGTACACGGATCGTGATACTGGTACTCAAGCCAGCGATCTGATTTATCAGATACAGAGTATCTCGAATGGTGGAATTTATGCTGCCGGTGATTCAAGCCTTCAGCTTGAAGAATTTTCACAGCAGGATATTAATGATCGTAAAATTTTGTTCAAGCATCGCGGTGAGGAACTTGGAAAAATGGAATTTTACGTGAGTGATGGTGTATCACGGACACCTGGTTACTTGGAAATTCGTGCCAGCCCACCGTACGTACATTTTCACGATAGCAATGCGACAATTGTCCAGTTTAATGGATCAGTGATTTTTGCAATTAACGATTTTGATATTGTAACGAATGTCGATGTAAACGACAAACATGTTAAATACAGTGTAACGAGTAAGCCAAAGCACGGTGTTATTTTACAACGAAATAGCAAAGAGATTGTGACATTTGAGCGGGAAGATTTGGGAAACAAATTAATATCGTACAGACACTTGGGGGGATCAATGGCCAAGGATGAATTTAGGATTAGAGTAACGGTTAAGGGTGTATCTGCTGAGACGAGAATCATGATTAAAGTTTATCCGAAGAGCTACTGGGAGCCGCTCATAGTTAAAAATAACCGTGCTATTCTTGTTGAAGAGGCGACAAGTGTTTTAATCAGCAAGCGAAACTTGGAAATTTCACATCCTAAAATAACACCGACTGAGATAACTTATTTGATACGGGAATGGCCGAGGCACGGTTATCTCGAGGTACAGACGCAGAATGATGGACACGGAGAAGAGTCAAAGGACGATTACGAGGCGAATCTGGTGAGGCACTTTGATCAGAGTGTAATCAATGAAGCTCGTGTATACTATGTTCAATCGGTGGCAAATCAAACGGAGGACAGTTTTGCTGTTGATGTCACTAATGGAATAACATGGATGCGAGGTATCGTTGTTAATTTTATAATAATACCTGACAAGCTGTACGTTGAGGCTGACAATATCAGTGTCACTGAGGGAAAAACCGTCGCCCTCCAGTCAACCAATTTTAATGTAATTACAATGTACTACTCGGGCAAACTGACGGACTATAGAATTATTGAAAAGCCGAGACATGGAACTATTGTTGATGCAACGAAAAATAATCAAATCAAAAAATTCTCCCAAAAACACTTGGAGGCTGGTGTTATTGTTTATAAACACAGCGGAGATGAGTCGATTGAGGACAATTTGAAAATGGTGGTAATTGCGGGTGATAAAACTAGTCAATCCATTGATATTTGGATAAATATACAGCCCGTTAATGATCAAGTGCCAGTCCTTGTTAATTATACGACAATGAGAGTGTGGCAGGGGGGTAATGCCCTGCTGACATCGCAAAATTTGTCAGCCGTCGATAATGACACGAAACCATCAGAAGTCATTTACAACGTAACAAGCGTGAAGAATGGATTTTTCTCCATTCACACATCACCAACTGTTGATGTTTACAATTTCACTCAAGAGCAAATCGATAAATCAATGATTATGTTCACTCATACGAATGGAACAGAAGGGGCTTTTTGTTTTACACTGTCGGATGGTGTACATACCACTCATACGTACAATATATCTATTGATACAATTCCAATTGCCGTGTCGATTGTTGAGAACAATGGTCTAAATATATTTCCTTTAACGAGAAAACCAATAACTGAAAAATCCCTGATGACAGTCTGCACTGATCCTGGAAGAGAGATTAGATATATTGTGAGACAGGGGCCGAGTCTTGGAAAGATAATTATGGAAACGAATGAGGGCACTTGGCACGAGGTGGATAGATTTACTCAGAAAGACTTGAACGAGACTAGGGTTACATACGAGCATACGAAGCAGTTTATGGATTTATTCACTAATGATTCGTTTATATTTGATGTGAAGAGCCACTTTGCTGGAGTCATAACGAATCAGGTGTTTCGGATTGATGTGTCAGTATCGAGTGGTGGTCTTGGAAGATATATCGTTGCTAATCCGGTTAGAGTTGAGGAAGGTGGTTCGGCGCAGGTGCTCATGAATATCAGTGAAATCATAAGATATTTACGGAGTAAATCGGGTATTTCGAATCCGGAAGTTTTCACGAGATTAACTAACCAACCGAGCCATGGACACGTGATGCTGCTGCCCGACTTGAATATCACAGTGTTTAGTCAGACCCAAATGGAGGGTGGAAAAGTGGCATACTACCATGATCACTCGAATAGCTTAGATGACAAGATCCAATTTTCTCTACACCTCAAACAGGGTCATGTGATGCTGTGCAATGTCACTATTCAGGTTATCATTTCACCCGTAAATGATGAACCGTTTAAGCTTGTGACAAAGGCACCATTCATTACGGTTGTGCAGAATCAAACGCAGACTATAACGCGCAATGATTTACTGACTACTGATCCTGATACAATGCCCGAGGAGCTCGTGTACGATGTAATATCTGGCCCAACAGCCGGACGTTTGTTGATGCTATCGCTTGAACAAAATACCTCTGAAGTTAGACAGGTGACTAAATTTAGTCAGCAGGATGTTGATGCTAATCGTCTTGTGTATGAGCACAGCGGATCGTCTCAGTCAGCTACTTTCTACTTCCGCGTATCCGATGGCCGTTTTACCCCGGTTTATACTATTTTTAATGTTCATGTACTGCCGATAAAACTCAATGTAACAACACCAAGCCCCGTGAGCTTACAGCAGGGTTTTAACATGGGTTTTGTTACCGAGGAAAATATAAAACTTGATACAAATGCCCGACAAGAGCACGTACTGTACTCGATAACAAGCCCACCAAAATATGGTGTACTTTATGTCCGAGATGTGGAGGCTGTGACATTTAAGCACACGGATTTACTGTCAAAGACAGTTGTTTTTTTGCAAACTGATATGTCATCCCCTAATGACAGTTTTGTTGTGACTGTGCGCTTGAGCGATTACGAAGTTAAAGGAATAAAAGTCAACATCAGAGTGACACCGCTAATGATAATCCGTCCGATGGTGACATTTGCCGGTGAAAAGAATCAGATAACAAAACGATTTATGGATGCTACACCATTGGCTGAGGCAACTAACGGAAATCCTGTGTATCGTATCACTGCCAAGTCACGATACTGTAAGCTCAAAAAAATTATCCGTAGTTCCGGTGAGAAGAGGAGCATAAGGGAACGTGAAACATCGAGATTTTCCCATCGTGAAATTATATCTGGTCTAATTTATCTGGTCTGCCGAAGATTGCCCACAACAGATCCAGAGGGATTGCCGGATTATTTTGAATTCAATCTGACAGCATCGAGTTATCAGCCGGCAAATGGTATTTTCGAGATTAAACTTAAATCAGATCCTGAGATAGCGAACAGCACATTGGGCGGTCCTATGGATCCAGTGGGACACGAGGGGGAAATGTCAATAGCACCCAACATGTCACACGACTACTTAATGATCCTTGGCATGTTGCTGGGAGTTTTTGTCCTCGGGGTCCTTGTCATTATCACCATTAGGTGCAGACAAAGGAGGTACAAGAATACTCAGGAGAATAAGACGAGTGAGACAACACCCACTGTCGGGGTTATTCCATTACCGAGACCTCCTGATCATCTTATGCCGAGTACGCCTCACCTCAAGAGATTTGGCAATGAATCCATGGACATTGCCGCTAGCACTCCACTTCCAACTCACTCAACAATGACATCAACATTGCCACAGTGCAAAGTCATACCACTCAATCCACTTGAGAGTGTGACAAGCTCCGATGCTGATGTCTCAGCGAGGTATCCTTATGGTGTGCCCGATGGTGATGACTGGAGTAGTTTTGACACGGCTGATTTACCATGTCCACCATCCACAACTAACCGCAGGGCAAATCCACTATTGAGGAGAAATCAGTATTGGGTCTAGCAGTCAACACCTGCGGGACATACTGTTGATTATAATTCAATCGAGTATGAGCCCGGGTAACATTGAACTATGAATATTAAGTAACTGGAGAAAAGACTGTAATAATTGATAAATTTTCAGGTGGGAACTTGATATTCCATTGTACATGGCTATGTTTGAATAGTTTCACGACTCTTTCTTTTTTTTTATATATATATTTTCGTTGTTAAGAGGATTAGAATAATCCTTGCGTCAACTTTCAGGGTTGATTACACCATGTGCACAGCTACCTAACTCGGCCTAACTTAAGTCGCTTATTTTTTTTTACGCCATTCTTCTTTATTTATGGGAAAATGTGAGCCCGTTTTTGTAATATAAAATGTTAATAAGTATGGATACTGTGAATGGGAGAGAGAATTTTCAGAGGATGGCTGAACGTTACATGTTACGTGTAATAATTGGAAACAATGTTTCAATCATGCCGCCGTATGTAATTCTATTTAATGAAAACATCGACTATTTGTTAATTATGTTAAATTCTGATTAATTAGCATAGTTGAATCAAAAATATAATTTTGGATGGGATGGTATATTTTCGGTTTTGATTAATAGAAAATTATCCGTTATTGATAAATTAATTGGTGAAATGTACGAGGGAGATTGAACAAAGGGAATAAATTTGTATTGTGGGAATTTACGTTCGAGCACTGATCCGAAGTAATTATCGGACTGAAATTGCTGTGGAAAAAATGTATGGAGAGAAAAAAAATTGAAAGATTTTGCCGAGATAATGCTGCGGATTAGTCGGATTATTTTATTCGGCTCGATAATTGGTCATATGTTTGCCGATGTAGGGCTCATCGTATTCGTGCATTTCACGCACATAGATAAACACCGAGAGAAGGATACCAAATACTATTGATTCACTCCCATGACTCCCTCATGCCCGCTCCATGCGAAGAAGGTGGAGAGCAAATCCTCGCATTTACAAATTTTATTGGTTTACTCCAGTGGAAATATAATCTTTCGATCGATTGCTGGGTTGAGTGGGAAAAAAAATTCTTTTCTACACTTGGCCCGGAAATTGTAGGTGTTAACGCTCCCAGGAGTCGTACCGCAGAGGACGGAGCAGCGCCTCTAGTGGTCTTACTCCTGGTGTTAATCAAACGTGAGGGATTCTCTCCTGATGGGACTAATAATCCACAGGGTGAGGGCGAAAAATGACATTTGTGTGAGCAGTTCGAACTGACGTAAAAATAAAAGCCTGAAAAGCAGTTGAACAATTGATTTGTTTATGACTATTAAGTGCCTGACTTACTTGCGTGCTGAGTTATAAATTCGGTTTCAGCAGATAAAAAATGTAAATTTGGAAGTTTCAAGTGTTCACATGAATAGCCCAGCTTTTGCTCTCGGCGCGTCGACTATGAAGATTGCGGGGGAGTTGGCATGACTACTGACGGGTTAAATCGCTCGGATAGACGGCGGAACCGGCGAGGCGCGGGTTCGAGTCCCCCCGTGGACAGGAATTTTTTAATCTTTCGGAAACCGTCGAAGGGAAGTCTAGACCCCCAGAATCATCCGAGATGTGCTCGCATAATATTTTTCGGCGGTCGGTCGGGCGGTGGACGTCGTCGGAAGAGTCTGTACGCAAGGCAAACAGAGAATTTTTTTATTAAAAATTACAGTTCCGCTGCGTAATCGTGCAGCCTTTTCGATGTTCAGAAAAAATTGCCCAACCGCACAGTAAAATTCACAATCTTCAACAAAAATTAGGCACACGTCTAAACGGATTTTAGTGAGATGGGGAATATTTCACGGGAGACTAGATAGTTTTTATTAAGCAGTCAATAAAAATTATACATAGATCAAGCGGTCAACAAATTTTACTGAAACCGTACAGTAATTTTCTCCGATCCGCTGAAAAACTACACGATTATATATCGAAACGGTAATTTCTACTGATTTTTTCTCTTCGTGTCTTAAACAGGGTATGTATCAACAATCGGAGGAAAGTCAGCGTATGAAACCCCAAGTACACGTAAATACCCGGCACATATGGCCAGAAAAAATCCGAATTGTATTCGGAGATGTTCACAATTTTCCGTTGAAATCTCCTCAGCATAAATGCTCCCGGATTTTCTTTCTTACTCTCTCCATACGTAGATTTGTTTAAAATATGAGAAAAAAAATATTGCCTAGTCCTGAGCCTTCTGAAGGGACGCTTCGGATCTTTGTTCTTCCTTGCACCGGAAAATTCTTCATAAATTTTTGTCTTGTTCCTCGTTTCCGGCGATGAACGTGATTATTTTTCCAGAATTTTTCCCTCCATATACTTATTATTAATTGGCGCCTAAGTGTGTTTGTGTGCGGAGAATGTCTACTTATTAGTTTAAGGTAAATTGCGTCTTCGTGTAGGACAAAAAAAATGAAAAAAAGAAGTGAAAACATCAAAACAATTATACATAATTAATATACGCGTGTTTTTCAGTATTAAAATGTTTGAGATGGATTTATGGATGTTGAGTGGTGAATGCCCGGCTCGTTGATTTTTACGAAAATTAGATAAAATGGGAGAATAAAGATTACAAATGTTAGTGAATTTAGAGAGCGTCAACACATCTGTACGGTTTAATCAAATGAGTAATGACATGACTGTTGATTTGTTTAGAGTTGGAAATATTGAGAATATACAAATTTTCAGTTTCAATTGTATATTAGTGGCATATGGTGATATGAATTTTAATATCTTTTTAATTATGACAGATGCATCGAATTGGGAGTTGGAGTGGGTGGGAAATCATTATGTTGATCTTGGAATGATTTTTTTACATTAATTATATGCAATTTCTAGGCCTTTTTTATAATCTTCATGTCGAAACTGATCAGAGTGCCACACATGTCTATAATTATAGATGAGACTACAATAAAATTTATTATAGCGATGTATTTTCCCTATTCGAATCGAATTAAGTATAATCTGTAATCTTATAAATATAATGATATTAAATGTCGAATGTTTAAATGAGTCATTTATTATTTGCCTCTCGTTCAACGGACGAGCAGTGGCTGGTCGATTAAAGTGAGGGTGACCCGGATTCGATACAAAATTCTTAATACACTAATCCCGCAGCTTTACTGTAAAGCGGAAGTCTCATTAAAGGGATGATAATTTCATCCCCTCCAGATTCAACGGCCACATCAAATGGCGAAATGAATTAATTAAGCCAGAGGAATTTATTCCGCAAGGTGATTAAAAAAGTTGATCAATTTCGTACGGATTTTGATACTCTCATGGCACTCCCATTATATTAATGAGAAATTAGAAAATGATAACAGAAAATTGGAAAAATCACTTCCCCTACTGCTTTGGAAAAATACAAAAATAATTATTTTCAAAGTTCCTCTTCCTCAAAAGTTGAATATTCAACATTCGAAAATTAAAAATGATGTCTTGCCAATGTTTCAATGAAAATTTGAAAAATATAATTGCCAGGATTTTTTTTTGATGATTCGATAAGAAGGATAACGTATTTACCGACAGAGACACAGCCGCTCGGTAATACCTTCGGGTCAATGTGAATTTGTAAATACACGGGCTGCATGTGTTGCCCTTACTTTAGTTTCAATTTCGTAAGTTGTCTTGAATAAAATGCAGACTGCGAAAGATTTTTTACTCAGTGTTTCACAAAGGATCTTGAGCAACTGGAGTGCATTGGAGGTAAGCAATAAGTCATTTACTTCAAAGACTTGAAAGTACCTAACCTAACCTATTCAATGTTGGCTCTGTTTGAACGGTGTCCTTCGCTTCTCGTCCACGAAATGAAAGATTCATTGAAAACTGTGTTCTATTCAGATGGCAGTGGCACATGGGATGGGGTCGAAGGACAGTGCAATCGACTTTTGCCCGTGGATAACAGAAACTCTATTTATGAATGGTAAGAACGTAGTAGTTCAGGTGAGATACCTGTGAAGCAAAGACACTTGGAGTGGCTCATTAAGACGAGATTCTACTGAATTTGAAGAGTTCTCGAATAGAAAAATCACATGCTCGAGAGCTTTGGCAGGGGTGGATTTACGAAATGATAATTTAATGAAAAGACCTTAAAAAATATTTTTAATTTTAAAGATTCATAGACTGAGACTTCCCTGATGGATCAGACCCAGAGTTAACTCTGGGTTATCTCAATAAACTCCGGGTTTTCTCAATAAACTCAGAGTTTAACTCGAGGTCTGATCAACTAGGGTTCGTAGACCAATCCCGTTGAATTTGATGGCAGACACAAAGCCTGATGTGTCCAATCGACCCATGTCTTAATTGGATGTACGTAAAAGCCGAGAAAATCAAAAGCAGTCGATAATTGGAAGAGTAAAAATCGAAGAAGCATTGAGAAATATTTTTTAGGTAATTTCTTTTCATAGGAATATTTCACTAGAACGAGGATCAGTTGGAAATTCTAAAGTTTCGATTTTTCAGTCTAGTTCCAAAGACATTTGCCCAACAATATCTGACCACTGAAAAATTCGCGGCTCATCACCCGCGAGAATAGCTTTCACCTTTCAATTGATTTCTCCCTCCTCCATTCATAAATCTTTATCGACGATTCCATTGTACAGAAAATCCAACTGACAAAGAAGTAGCAGAAGCTCTAGAAGACTACATGGAATCAGAATTTCGAACAGAATTGGAGGATGGCAGTGCCATACAAGTCGCTGGGCAACTATTGAAATTCCATCGTTACTGTGTCGAGGGAAATGAAGCTGTTGCAGTGACGGAAATGGAAAAATTGCCACCTCTAAAGACGTGGATTCTGACGCGCGAGGATATCAGAAAACAGGGAAATAATAGGGCAGTACCAGTTGATGAACAAACTGACTCTGATAATGAGAACAATGAGGAGCAAATGGAAGTGCCAGCTAATGATGATTGGGTTGAAGTGAGAACTAGAAGAAAAAAATAAATACAATTTTTCAATAACTAATTCTAGAATCCAATTTATTCATCTATTTACTCCTTATTAATTCTACACAGTCTTTTTTTTTCTTCTACGAATTGTTTACCATCGACTGCCGATCACAATGGAGAATCATTAAAAATTTAATGCTATTCAGTGAACCAGCATGAATTCACTTCCCATTCGCATTGTTCGGAAGTGGAAGTGGGAGTGTACAATATTTATTAGGCTCCCACGCTGTATCCTCGGTTTTTTCCTCCTTCTTCTTCTTCTCTGATCCCAGTAGACTTAATATTACAGGGAGAAATATTAATCCATGGAAAAGACCAAAAACAACGACTGCAGCGAACAACTGCAATAAAAATTAATGAAATAAAACTGAGCAGTTAAAGGATTGGAGATAATTGAGAATTTAATAATTATCGTAGAAAATAAAAGTCTCTGGAGAGAGGGTTTTCATAAATTTCGTAACATCCCTCTCGCTCGATTAAATCAAATTAAAATATGTACATAAATCTTCATTGTTACCTTGAAAAATGTACTAAAAAGATATTCTCGGCTGGCCCCCAGCAGCATAAAGGCCAGAAATGTACTTAAACCGCCATTGAATACTGCAGGACCTATTAATCCCAGAGTGGAAATTGATCTCTCTGGAAAATCGAAAATACGTTTATTTATTTATTGCCCAGTACGCTCCGTATCATCAATAAATAATAATAGTCAGTACCATCTCTGGTGCCTGTGGCCCTTGTAAATTCTAATCCCACATGTGCTGCATAATCAACAGCCAGTCCGGCGCAGAGTAGAATCATGACGCTCGATGAAATTTCAATAGTTAATCCCACATAATACATTGAGCCCAGTAGATCAATTAATGTAAAGAGTACGCAACAAATTACCCAAAAGGATACTCCTAAATCACGCAGTAATAATATGCTTACCAGACTCACTGCCATGATTTCTAGTATCAAATTCCTAATTAACTCCTCACCAATAACCTACAATTAAATTTAAAATATCATTGACAATTACTCCGGAGTAATTGTTTTCAGAGAATTGTGGCATTAAATGAAAGCTGAATTAGTTGTTTGGCAATAATACTTGATTTGTGGTCCAATAGATGTAATCATGGGCAAATATTGCGGTGTGCTCGCTTCCCTTTGAGAACTTAGTTCTTGTGAGGATGTCGCGGACTGACTTCATTGCTTGCTCTCGTTCGTGAGCAGTGGGCAGGACAATGTGTTGGAGGCCAATTTTCGTTATCTGAATTGATGAAACATTGAATTCAACCACAGACACATGGACGAGAAGCAATTCTCAATTATCTAAACTATTTTTAAGATAAGAAATTCAACAACAGAAAATCTACAAAAAATTAATTTGATAAATGCTAGATCTTCACCGTTCCAAGATATTCATAAAATAGATCACATCGTGATCATCACTCATGGCAAAACAACCAGAGTTTACTCCACCCCTTAATCACCTGACGTATCAAATGCATTCGAACCATGACAAAATGAATTTAAATTTTAAATTTGATAAAACTGAGAAAAACAAATGGATCCCCCAATATCCTAAAAACAATAATGAGGTACTTGAGAAGAGTTGCAGCCGAACGTAACGAGCACCTAATTACCGTAATATTATAATCACTAATGGGAATTCCCTCGAACTTCATGTCTTTAACAAACGCCTGTCCTTCCTTACTCATAAACAGAAATTCCGAGAGTTTTCCATAATACTCTTCACAATCCCCAACACCTGAAACAAATAGTTACATCCCAACAATTTTCACACAGCCCGAACCCATCCATTAATGGGTTAATTGATATCCAGCGAATTCTCGACCGTTAGTTTTCCACTTGAGCGTATATCTCGACTACAAAAGCCACAATTTACCTTGATACCTCTCTTCCAGCCAAGCCTCATACATCGTAAACCACGAGTTCAAGGTCCGTTTGTTGATATAACTATTATTAACAAATGCACTTATCATCTCGCCGAGTGTCCCTCTGTCCTCACAATAATCCACACCATCGAAATATATGTCAACTCGCCGCCCGTAATTCGGAAAATGCTCCATAAGTTGATCATAAAATTGAATGGGATAAGAATCCTCATTCAGATACAACAGGGGATCAAAATTTCTGTTGAGTCTGCATATGCCACAGATATTGACGGCCAGTACTAAGCCAGTCAAAATGATAGCTGAAAATTTCACTCGGGGCTTCATCAAGAAGGGTCCAATAAACTCCTGGAAAATAAATCGCTGAATATTTCTCTGGCTGCACTCGTTGGGCCGCCAATTGGGTCTACTTCGGCAGAAACAGCCGTCTTTGCTTGACTCTGCCCTCCTCTCGTCCAGCACAAGACAACTCACAAAAAACATTATCTCGAAGATGAATAAAAATAATATTCCCATTGCGGCAAACATACAGAATGATTTGAGAAATGGCATAACTGTGGTCATTCCAATGGCAAAAGCCACGACATTCGTTAATGATGTTACCGTTATAGACATTCCTGATTGTTCAAGTGCTTTGGCTATGCGCACAGGTAGGGGTAAATTTTTTTCAGTCTCTGTCAGTGTCTCCAGACTCTGAATTATCACGAACATATCGTCGACACCAATTCCGAGGAGGAGAAATGGGAGAACTGGGTGAAGTGGTCCATAGGAATTGCCCAAGTAGAAGCAGACACCGTAGGCTGATATTAGTGCTTGTCCAGTTACAGAGACACCCAATAATGATAGATACACTCGCTGTTGGACTTTGTTGCACTTACCAATCATCACAATGACGTAGATGATAATTAATATGGGACCGCAGAACAGAATTGACAGGTTATTCTCCACAATTCGGTGCAGGACATCGTGAAAACTTCGTGAAGCTAGGGCGTAGATTCTCATTCCCTCCGGAATGGTGCGGTTTGAGTGGAGAATTTTTTCGATAAATTTCAATTCCCAGGCTGGCGAGTGTGGGTTTGATTTCTTCAGGAGGAAATTTAATAACGTTGCATTGGCGCCTATTACGTTGCCAGTTGCGTTGTACGAGAGGGTTGAAATTAAAGGTGATATGTCCATTAATATGCCATTGTCGTTCTTTCTGGAATTTTCAGGGTGAACAGGGGAATTATTTGCTGAGTAGACGAGACATTTGGAGGTGATTGATGGCATCTTTTGGGTGGGATTATTAATAATTTGTCTGCCAATGAAGACATGCGTAATTTATTTTGAGCAGATTGACTGGCTTAATGATGAATAGAAATGTGACAACAATCGTCATTTTTTTGCCACAGGCGTCTTATTTTTTATTATCACCAGTTTTATTGTTATTTAGAGGAAGATCCCACAAGATGTGCATCACCAAAAATGTTATAATCAATTTGGAACTCATCGGGCAAAGGAGAAACGACAATTGAAGTTTAAATAATCAACTGACAGAACAAGACTTTTTGCTTTTGCTTTTGCTTTTTGCTTTTTTTACTATCCGGAATAATAGGGCAATTTTTATCACGATCCATGGTTTCATCTTTTAATACTCAAATTTCATGTCTGGAACTTACATTTCATGAAGTGCATCGATCACATCCCCAGATATTTCATCTAGCGTCAGATTGGCTATACCATTTGGCCATAATTTCAATATCGATTGATATATACACGAGTCCTGCCGCAGTATGTCCTTGAAGGGACTGTAAGCGAGTATGGGGTAGTCCTGCTCGAGCTTATCCATCGACGTTACGTTTGAAAACCACGTCGTGTACCTATTACATTTATCAAGCGAGGTCGTTAATGGTGGCTATCAATTTTAATAATAGTTTCTTTCATCCTCACCTGGCGCACACGTCCGACCACGACTGGCCATTGACTACTATTCCCTTGACTACGTCTTCCATCTCGGCTATCTAACGTCAAGGAAAGTTTCACTTTTTTAGGGAGAAAGTGAGCGCCGGGACAATAAATCTAACATTAAAATCCAGGTATTTGGGTTATAAATCGTTTGATTGAGAGCGATATTTTTGAAATTGATCCGTCCACTACTCAGATTTTTTCAAAATTCAATTTGAGATGAGTCAGGGGCTGACCATGTCCAGAAGTCGGAAAGAAATCGCTCTTTGAAATTCTTTTTTACGGAAAATACTCCGAGACATTTGACAAGTCTCGCCCAAATGCTGAATACTCAATTACGTGGAAATCAATGATTTTTTTAATTGTAAAATTATTTGAGGACATTACCACGTGCAGGACATCAGGATGGAGAACGTTGGGCGCTGTCACAAGGATACTCTCGTATGTGAGATCATCTTTGAAGTGTTCCTTGACCCAGGCGATGTCTGACCTCAGAACAGTCTTCCTCGGAATATATAATTTAACATCATCGGCTTCCTCCCTCCAGAGAGACAGCCCAGGACCACAGACTCCACTCACGCATAACGATGTTATCAGCCACACCCATGGGTTATTGCCTATACTTAGACCTATTCTGAAGAAAAAGACATCATATCAAAGTGCAATAAAGAGCCAATCGAGAAAAAAAATTCTCCGAATTTTCCTGTTACTCATTCGATTTTTATAACTCCACGAGATCTCTCGTTCTTAATTGAACCCCGGACTTTATCAATTTATTGCTAAACCGAATCACTCTTTCTGGAAGTAATGGCAAGACAAAAAACTGAAGGAAATGAAAAATTTATTATCGTTATAAACTTTAATTTCAACTTTTCGCAAAAGTTTAACACAATTTCATTATGAAAATTATTCTTATTTTAAAATCACGAGAATAAAAAAGAGTATTATCAGATGGGATAAGTATCACTGAAATTTCCTGGCGTCAGTTTTATAAAGAACTAATTAATTTCCCTCTACAAGATTCCCGGTTGCATTGGAGTACTGCAGGGTTTAACTTCATTCATTAATTTCACTTCAAAGTGGTTCTTTTGGTATCTTTATTTTGAAGCGGGGGTAGGATAAAAATCCTGTGGATGTCATTTTTGTGTCGATCCGTTTGGGTGAGTCCGAAGAAATCGGAAATATTAAAACAGCAATTTCTGTTGTTGAGAAATCACGTCAAGCTCCTCCAGTTTTTAGTGAACATTTTCTATTTCCTAGATGTAATAATATAGTATATTTCGTAACAAGTGAAAAAAAATGGTTTTTGGCGAGTGGGAAGTTTATACCACGAGCCGAAGGCGAGGGATTTAACCCCACGAGTCAAAAGCCACTTTTTTCATGAGTCGCGAACATAATTTTTCATCTCATTGTGTCGAAAAAGTACTTTTCGTCCCTGGCGCCCGAAAATCCGCGATTCTAACCTCCCTTCGTTCGGTTAGATCGCGGTTTTCGGGGCCAGAGACGAAAAATATTATACGTCACTCGGCGATAAAAGTATTATCTGACTCATGTGATTATAATCCT
>JAPYZN010001288.1:0-17560 GCA_030522865.1 Psyttalia lounsburyi
GAAGAAGACCTGTTGAGATTGCAGCTCTGGCCCTCGCATCGACCTCCTCGTTGCCCAGGATGCCTTTATGGGAGGGAATCCAGGAGAACATTACCTCGACACCTCGGTCGTTGAGTTTCAGCCAGCAATCGAGGATTTGGTGTTATTGGGAGAGAAGTTGGATAGTGCTGAGAGGACGCTTAGTGAATCTGTGAGGATATGGAATTTATTGTAATTGAGTTCATGAATGGTATGTAGTGAGCCATGAGTGTCATGGGAAGGTAGCACGGTAGGTAACTCCACAATGTAGGTGCGCGTGTACGCACGGAATATCGATGCTCCATCTAGTGTTTGTACTATTGGCCCGAGTATGGCGAGTTCGTATGGAAATTTATATGGGTAGCAAAAAGTTGCGGGTGCGAGGAAAATGATTGCTTGGAAAATCTACCTTATCAACGGAGACTTGACATCAGCTGATTTGACACCTGGACAGATCGAGAGCGTGTAGTTTACCTCAAATCGTTGCAATACATCCGACAAACAATGGATCAGGCTCACGACATCTTCGCCTTTTCTCACGCCTGTTGGGAGGATGTTTTCGAGAAAATTCCAGGAGCTGCCGTGTACATTGATCACGCTGCTGCCGAGTGTTTACATTGGTTTAAGGGGGACCGAGCGTACCTGGAGTTGATCAAAGCTGGAGCACATTCCGTTCATGAAATTGCAATTTTCACTTTTCAGGTACTTATTATTCCAATTAATCAACTCTGCTCTCATTATTTCATTCTATTTTCGTCCCACTGATCCACGACTTCATTGAATTCAGATTGAGATCTGAAAATCTCAGACAACAAACTAATTAATAATTATAATAATTATTATAATTTCAATAAAAATAAATTAGAAGGTTTCAATGCAGTCCAACGGAAATGTTCAGGGTTTATTAACTTATTCTATCAGTGGACGTCAATAAACCAAGGGAAATCTAGGGAAGGGGAATTGCAAAAAGATTATTAAACGTTGGGTAAATTAATCTCCTCACTTTACAGTACGTAAAAGTCCAGAGCACGAAAAAGGCAGTGATTGTCATCACCTCCTCGGACCCGGCCTTCTACGAACGCACCCTGCACACAATTATAGAAAAAAATACCTTCGAAGATTGTGTAATAATATGTGCAGTTCATAGTACAGTTTTTAACTGCGATGGAGAGGAGCATTACGAGAGGCTGAGGGAAAAAGTGTTGGGTTGGATGAAAGAGAGTACTCCACTGGCTGTAGGTTAAAATGTTCTCCAACTATTGCTATCCCCAATTTCTTTTTCACAATTTGTAATATTTTATAGGAATTGTCGGTTGAGATTCTATTCAGACCAATCGTCGCAGCCCCGATAACTGGAAATGTCTTCGTCACTCCTCCCATGGAGAGGCTGATGCCTCCAATCGATGGGAGGATGACAGACGAGCACGAGCCGAGTGTCAATTACTTTGTCAGCTCACTCCACAGTATTTTCACTCACTTTGATGTCAAAGAGGATATTTATACTCTCGGGGAGTTCAGTGAATATGTAGCGGGCAAGCTGTTGGATCTGCCTGCAGCTGTTGCCAGGAGAAAAGTGACGTATTTTCCACTCTTAAACTGCAGTTTCAGATGATTATTTCATTCCCATTATTCACATAATAAAATCATTCAATTGGGAGGATCAAGGCATTTTTATGTTCACCTGCAGATGCTGATTGGCCAAGCTGGTGTGAGTCTAATTCTCATTGACAGAACTTTGGATTTGTGCACAGCAACGAAAAATAATACAGAGTGCGTCCTCTCGAGGATATTGTGCACCCTTCCCCACCTGACTTATCACAATAACGACGTGGCTGTCAATATGGCTCCCTTGTGTCCAGGTTCAGAGGTAGTCCACTAGATAAATGATAATTTAATAAGCCACTGGCCTCGGCGAGACAATCAACAGGAAAATCATGAAAAGATTCCTAACCTCGATTTCTAGGAGACCCCTCGATCGATGACAGTCTCAGGCTGCCTGGCCACCTCGGATAACCACAATTTTAACCTCCTCATCGCCAAGAAACAAAAGGACGTCTTGCTAACACTCAACAAGTGGCTAGTGGAGATGCTCTCGAAGGAACTCCAGAGCCCAAAGGCTAAAATGCCCACTCGAGTCAGTGCCCACAGTCTCGAAAAACTGATTCACAAAATTCGAGACACTGAGAGCCCGGAACTTCTGGCTCAGTACAGTAAAAAACTTGAAATTATCCTCGCTGTCGTACAGTCGTTGAAGTCGGAGAAAACTGCGCAATTAGATCTTCTAATTAGTCTGGAAAAATTGATTTTACAAAATTTGGCCGTCAGCCGGGAGTCTACCAGTGTTTTATCACAGGTAAAAATAAATTACATTCTTTACATTTATCATTACCTGAAATTTGTATTGTTATCACTCGCAGAATGAGAAGGGCTTAATTGCAGTGGTCAATGTTATTTTTTTATAATTCATTTTGTGTAATTTTTTCATCCAAATTTATCGGAATTTGGACGGTTTTTTTGGATTTTGATTGGTCCAATTTTCGCAGATAAGCAATATAATAAAAATGCGAACGTCAAGGGGACTAGACATGGAGAATCTCCTGGTTCTCCTGATCCACATCTACGCAATGACGGGCACGGAAATTCACTTTTCTCCCCAACAAGAGGATCAACTCAGGGCGGCTTTGGCAGAAGCCATTTTCGAGGATATCCAGACGTGCAATGCCGCCGTAATCACTCATGAAGTATCAGTTTACCAGCAGACGTTGCTCCTTCTTGGAGCGACTGATGAACCGACAGCCAGGGAATTCGCGAGAAAGATAACCGAGCAAATTGTCGATATGCTGCACTTGATAGCCTCTCAGCGACGAGAGCTGCAGGATTACAGGTCGATTATCACGAAACCGACTCCCCAGGAGATGGCCCAGTCTACAGGGATTGTAGAGAGGCTTCTACGGGATCTTATTCACCCCTCGAAGCCAGCGATTGCAGACTTGAAGAGGAGGAGTTCGTTTATTTCTGCTGGATTCAAGTAATAATCGACATAACCTCATTAAATTGATAATTATTTTGTGTGAATTACCTGAGAATGTCGTGCAATCACAAACGATATCAATTTTCTTTTCAGTTTATTAACAAAAGGACGAGTCCAACATCATCCAACAGACAACCCCTGGATAATTGTCTACATATTAGGTGGAATAACAGCTGAAGAAGCGAGAGTAGTCGAGGAATTGTCATCACAAAATCCAAACACTCCCCGAATAACTCTTGCTGGCTGTAGGCTGTTGACACCAATGGACACTGCTGACAGAATACTCTTATCTAATTTCAATATTTAAATAAAACTGGGTTATCTCCTAATGCCTTGTTCATATTTGATAAACATCCCCTGGATTCGAGCTATTTAGGCATCGATTTACTTGAGCCAATGAATCCCATCATCATCGGCAATTGTGTAATCAATGGTTTCCTGCTCACTGGATGTCTCGACTCTACAGTTGAATCCCCTGCTGGCATTCTTCAAGGTTATCCTGTGATTGATGCTCTCAGGAGTTGGTGAGGAAGTACAAGTAATTCTCTCTCGAATATTGGACTCAGTGTCGCAGGATTTGGTGTAGATGAGGGAGACGGTCGCCTGGAACGTGTGCTCCTGGATTATTTTTAGAAGATTCTTCACGTAATGGTCCAGGGTGCAGAGGCCATTTCGTTCCCGGTGCAGCCAGTAGAACGACGAGAGGCTATCAATCATCACGAGACTGATGGCCTCACCATTCAACAGCATCAGATTCAGCGAGCGCAAGGATATCACCAGTTGAGAGTAATCGTAACAGTTGATGATGGTTAAATTAGACAGCGACTGCCGAGCGATTTTCTCGACTTCGTCGTCGGTTTTTCCCCACTTATTCCTCAAGATACTTGACATTAGTTTGAAGAGCTTGGAGACAAGGAAATGAACGTCTGTGTTGAGAAATAAAATGCGAATGCCTAGACCATCAACTGCCGGGGGAAGCAGACACTTTATCATGAATTGGACCAGGAGTAGAGTCTTTCCAGTGGATGTGTCGCCGCATATTTCAACAGTTTCCTTGGCGAGGAGACCGTTTGGGAAGAGTTTAGTTTCTATGTTCAAGAAGCTGGGTCTCGATGCTAGTCGTACCAGAAATCCAAAACCTGATTCTGCTGTTGGTTGATTTGCCATGTGTCTTGGGAATCTGCTGCATGAAAGATTAGATTATAACTTCAATTGAATTGTTTCGACAAGCCCCACAAATCGGCAAAATCCTTAGGATATTCCACACGATTTGCCATCACCACTGCTGAATACCAGTTTCCCCAAGAGATGTTATTGTTTCAGCGGCCGTTTTTGACCTTCACAACATTCGATTCGATGGGTCGAAGCCTCGATTTAAAGCGTACACACAACACACACCTACGGCCATTAGTTGCATTGTGGAAAAAAAAAATCACCTAACCTAAAATAGAAAATGGTTGTCTATCTATTGGGGGTGTAACTGTGAGTGCTCTACGTATATATCAGAAGAACGAGGAAGACAGTGGAATCGTCAAGAAGAATCGCCTCGACCCCGGTAGCAAGGAGAGCTGTGTCGTCCTGGTAGGTAATATCATGTGTTACGTGTCAATATGCTTTGGATCATCGAGGCTCATTTATGACTCTTAACAGATCGCTGTAATCAAACTTTACTCAGGTGACGTTTCGCGTGTGTTTTCTTTATCGTTACAGTGCCGTTATTGTTCGTTTTATTTTGATAATGCAGAAGGCCATTTGTGAGAGAATGAGAAAGGGGAGATTATGAATTTTTTTGGGACTCTCTTTCTCTTTCGCATGACGAGCTCAATCTCATCTCTGAAATTGAAGGTTGTCGACTAATGGAGCTATCATCCATCACTTCCTTTGTCATGAGAGACTGCACATGATCAGTTTTTTCTCGCAATTTTTTGGACATCTCACCACGGATTTGCTTTTTATTGGATCATTGAGGTCGGAGAATTCAACTTTCTCTTCGCTTTTTTTTGCAGAACAGAAGAGAATTTCAGCTGTTGGCTTAGAAAGATAACAGTTCTGTGGTATGTTCTAATAATTATCATAATTTGTCAGTAATTGAAGTGTGGGATGCGGTTATTAAATTGTTAACGGAAACTGTCTAGTTAATCGGAAAAACCTCAAAATTCTTTGACACTTTTCAACAATAGACCGCTCAACAATTCCTGAAAAGTGAAAGTGAGCGTGACGGCAATTATGCCCGCAATGGTGACCAATTTAGGATTAATTTGATCCTTGATCACTCGGTAGCATTCAGTTTGCCACAGTCTGTCACAGAATTACAATAAATAAAAGAGAAAACTTGCGATCCCTGATAGTCCGAAATTTTGACTCTTTCAGCAGTCCCCCAATGTGAGCCCTCCCACTCCTCCCCAGTAAATGCTCGCCACCACCACCACCACCAGCAGGAAATCAGCGAATCCCCAGCAATGTCGTCCGTGAACAGTGTGGATTCCTTGGGAACCTTCCAATGGGACATGCTCGAGCTGGCGGGTCACCTCCGCCAGGAGCGGCTGTTCGTGCACTCCGAGCAGCAAACCCTCCAGCGCCTGAATGAAAAGGTGATTTCACTCTTCTCCGACCTGGCCCAGCAAGCCTGGATAACCGATCAGCAGCGGGTGAACCTGAACCGATTGATAGTGGCACGACCAGACTGCAGTCCAGCCTCGTGCTGTCAGCGTTCAAATACCCTCGAAAATGCCCACTTTGTCGACAGTTTCAAGCACTTGAGGTACCAGACATGCCTGACCTACGGCGAGTTCCTCTGCACCTTGAGAAAATCCCCAAAGCTCCTGGCGTTATGCCTGGTGGACGGGGACAAATTGATGCCCGAGGGGATGCAGAATATCATCCAGTCCCTCTCGGCTGGCCTCTACGGTAGCTGCCTCCTCCCCGAGGACAAACTCTTCGTGTTGAAGCTACTGAGACAGCTGATGCTCCTGCAAATAGTCCCCTCGGACAACCCCAGAAGACTCCTCCGGCATGGAACCTGTGCATTCTCCAGATTCTACTCAGTATTCCACGAGAGTCTTTTCTCAGCGAAGCTCTTCCTCACAGCAGCACTTCACGGCCCAATCACCCAACTGCTCATGGAGGACGAAATGTTCCTAGACATTGACCCGGACAAGGCCCCAATAAGGTTCCCACCAGTGGAGAAGCTCAAGAAATTCGGTAAGGAAGGCACGCCCGAGTACCAATCGCGACTGCAACGATACCGCCTGTGGACGGTGAATTCTTTAGTAAGAATCACGTCGAGATTCATCATCAGTATCAGGGAGAATATGCACTGTTTCCCAACGAGTGTCTGCTGGCTGGTGCGCCAGATGGCAGGCTTGCTCACTAAAAGTGGGCATGTGGAGCAGAAAGAAGTGCACGCCATGTGCACAGATTTGGTCTTCACTTATTTCGTTTGTCCAGCTATTGTTAATCCTGAGCCCTACGGCATCACTGACACCCCCATTAGCTACGTGGCGAGGTTCAATCTGATGCAGGTGGGGCAGATCCTCCAGATGTTGTCGCTCATGAAGTACCAGACAATTGACAGTAAAGTGATGGACCTGTACAAGAAATTTGAGAAGGACTCGATATCCTCAATCATTGATTCCATGCTGGAGGGAACAAGTGAGGATCTCCACGAGGAGCCCACGATTATTGATAATACCAAGCTCCAGGGGTTGACTAGATCAGCTGCCCTCTTCACAGAGGCCGAGCTAAACTATCTAATTCAATTCTTGCAGACTGTTAACACTAGAGCAGAGGAGTCTGGAGGTGATAATAATGTCACGAGAAAGGAACTCGAGGAGATGATGTCAAATCTTCCAGAGGGCAACGTTTCTATAAATAAAACAGTCAACATTTCTCCAGAGACCCCCAGCAAGCGAGGGGGCCTGCTGGGGAAGGTGTCTCGGGGCCGAGGAGGCAGGATATCCTCGTCATCGAACGCCTCAAGCGTTCCAGATGGAGCTGAGGAGACCAATGGGGCGTCGGGCCCCGAGGACGAATTCCCTGATAAACCTCAGGATATTCTGGTGATTCCTTTTGGTCCAGCTGTGGGGGAATCCGTGGGACTCCTCAGTGAGCAGAAGATCCTCTGCATGGGGATACAGAATAACTTGGAACCAGAGTCCTCTCGATTGAATCCAAACCTTCGAAATGGTAATGAGAGGCGGGAGAGCAATACCTCGGATAGAAATGAAACCCAGGAGAAGAGAACTCGATTCTCATTGTCTCACGACGAAGTCCTCTTTGAGGGATCCATTGGCAATACCTCGGATAACCTGGAGGCAGTCTCCGAGGCAGCCTCCAACCACTCAGTGGCGTCATCCTTGGAACTGGAGACTGAAGACCAGAATGACAATCTCTCCGACATGGTGTCAGCTAATGTCTCAGGACGAGGAACACCCAACATTTCAGGAAGGGACACTCCATCCTCCCAGATAACCGAGGGTGAGGCGAGACCCCTGGACCTGCCGCCACCCACAATCTCTACGAAGCAATCGCGTTCAGAGATTGATGACAAATTCTGTAAATTTGAGATTAAAAAATTGATCGAAGGAGACGAGACAATTTCCCTGGTGTCGGACACTTGGTCGACAGATGTTCTGGCTTCAGATTCTGAGATGGTGGAGCAGCAGGAGAGGTTCCCCTTTCCTCCGCCACCAGCGGTTGAGGTGCCACAGGTTCTGCCAGTACCACCAGGTCTCCTAGACGTCAGTGAAACGGCGTCTGAGGCCTGGAGTACAGACGTCCTAGCCAGCGACTCTGAACGACTGACTGAAGTCGACACTGATGACACAGCTAGTGTAGCTCGCTCTGATGACACTGCTCGCTCTGAGGTCGAGGTGGAGAGTCGAGGGGAGCCTGAGGGTGGTGAGGAGCCTGCCGAGCCCAGTGGCTTTCAGATCGACGGGGCTGGGCCTCTGTTCAGACCCATCCGAGAGGACCCCATTGGGCGAGCAGCAGCTCCTGTCCAGGGAAATGTCACTGGTCGTGGCGGCACCAGGTCTGATTATCGTCGCAGTACCATGGAGTATGTTGACAATAACGCCAACAATATCAGCAATCTCGAGTACGGAAAGTCTGTTACTGATGATGGACTCGTTGGACTGATTGAGAAGCTTCATATCGACGGGGGCAAGGCCAATGGTGAGTCCCAGAGCAGCAATAAGGCATTGGTGCTCAATGGAGATGTCAAGCACGACGATCCCGATCCAATTGTCAGGTTGAGCACTACCAGTCTAGCCTCCAGCAGCTCTGGCTCAGCCTCGAGTTCAGATAAATCCAAGAACATAACCTCTACACCGGAGATTCTGGTGCCGCGAGTGACACCTGCCGCTCCTGAGAACACTTCAGAGGGAACTAATGGGGTGAAACCTAGCATATCAACTGGAGCCATTCCAAAGAGCATAAGCTTCGATATGACTGCTACCAGGGGGGACAAGGAGCTGCTGGACGACGACCAGAAGAACAAGCGGGGCTTCTTCAGCAAGTTCAAGATGTCGTTGAGGAACAGGCGGGGCAAGTCCCCCAGGGGGGACGAACTGGCTCGATGCTATGACGAGGCTGATGGGGACGTGGGGAGGCACAGGCTCAGGAGGATCATGTCTGAGGACACCTCCGCCAATACTGCCAATGGTGACAGCACTGAGGACATTCTCGCGAAATATCGGAGGAAACCAAGTGCCACTAGTGATACAGCTTCTGTCGAGAGCAGTCAGTCGAGGACGAAAGAGGCAGAGGATGAGAGACTTTTGATTGATGTCAATAATGTCGAATTGTCTTTTGCTTTTGCTGATGCCAAACGTAAGTTGAGGATGGTTCTCAGCACTGCTGATCTCCAGCACATACCCTGGAGTATTTCTTCCGAGAGGAATCCCTGGGTACAGAAGGAGAACGAGTTAGTGGCTTTTCTGCAGCTCCAATTGGCTGAGGCTATCAATCTCCAAGACCGAGCTTTGATAGCGCATCTACACGAGACTCTGAGGTGTGTCAGGCTGTTCAATGACGAGGGCTGTAGGAAGCTCTTCAATTCCCTGAAGGAGGACTATCAGAAACGATCTCCATACATTGCCTATTTGATTAGGTGCAGGCAGGGACTGTTGTCCACTCTTGCTCATTTGGAGAGGCTCGGGGAGAGGGTCAAGTGCGATAGAGATGCTGTTAATAATCATCTGGTGGCTGTTTGTGTCCGGGTTTTCCTCGAGAAACGCGAGCCCCAGGTGCTCAGGTTCTGCGATGAGTTTCAGAAGCTCAAGGTGGCTGATGAAAAGCAGGATCTGGTTGATCATTTTCTTGGGAAAATCAACTCGGAGATGGAGGGAGATCCTATTTGGCAGGCTGCTAGTGACGTCCAGATGGAGATGGCGAGGGTCGTCGTGGAGAGGACTCTCATGGCCAGGGTCTACCATAATGCACTCTATCCCAATGGCGATGGCGATGTCTACAGGGATCAGCTGTTTCAGGATCACATCAAGAAGCTGTCGAAGGTGGTGACGCCCAATCACAAAGATCTGAGGATACCCAAGATTTATCATTACGAGTGCCCTTGGCCCTGGGCACAGGCCGAGTTGGCAGTCATTTCGGCGTACAAAACTCCCAGGGATAAACTCCAGTGTGTCTTCAGGTGTGCCACTACTATCATGAATCTACTCTCCATGGCTTCCGAGAGGGGCATACCTGCTGCTGATGATCTTATTCCAGTCCTGGTCTACGTCATAATTAAGGTAATTTCAGCAGGCGTTTATTCTTTTCATCAGCAACAGTTGAGAAAGTGGAACAGCTGTTCAGGGCCAGTTTTTGGTTTAACCTAACCATGGTTGACTCGTGGTTAAGTTGAAGTTAAGAGCCCCCCCCACCACTGAGGTCAGCCAATCAGAAATCTTAACCTTAACAATTACCAAGCTAAACCAAAAACTGGCCCTCAGTATAAAAAAAAATCAGGTTAATTCATTTGTTTTATTTTTCTTTCCAGGCGAATCCACCTTCATTGCTGTCAACTGTACAGTATGTTGATAGCTTTTACGGGAATCGTCTCGAGGGTGAGGAGCAATACTGGTGGACTCAATTCTGCTCTGCAATTGAATTCATCAAGACCATGGATTAATGGCTCTTATCTGTAATCTCTAATTCATGTACAGGATATAATTAGTTGATTTATTTGTTTTTCCATATCGAGGAAGTATTCACGGTGTGAGTTAACGTCAGTGCCATGGATTGACAATACAACTTTACACGAGGATTTGAGAGATTCTGTTTTTTTTTTTTTTTTGTTTATATGCATTAATTAAACCTCTGCAGTGGGTGTTGGACGATTTTTCATATTCTGGATTTGATTGCCCACGATTTTTGTTACCTCGAGGGGTAACACTAGACATGGCTTTATTTCTCGTTACATTACAAGCAATACAGGTTCATAAAGTGGGATTTTAGGGGCGAGAGGTGTGAAAAATTTCTTTGGAATTTTGAGAATGAGAATTTGGAAATTTTGTACAGAAATTTCTCAAGGCATACTTTGAGGGAAAACATCCGTACACTATTGGATAAATTTTATTCCCTAGGGATATTCTAGGGGGCGAGAGGGGGGAAAATTAGACTAGACGAATTTTACAAGCGCTTTTATTTAAAATTTTTCAGAGAATCTCCCCTGAAAAATCAGCTGTACAAGCTTTTAAAAACTAACTGATTTTATTAGGAGGATTATTTTACAAAGGAAATTATTTATTTTTATTTACAAGCGGAATTAGAGAAATTACAATTGTAAATCATCCCTCCAGCATTTGTTTTTAATAAACAATTGAAATTTCCAGCGAATTCTCAATTAAATTCCCAGCGATTTTTTTCACGCCTGGACAAATCAATAACTAGAGCAATAAAAGAAAGACCAAAAAATAATTGGATAACCTTATCGCAAATCAGCCACGGAATGCCATGTTTTTAATTTTCTTCACCCACTAAACAATTTCATGGAGAAACCTGGTCAATATCAATTGTTTAAATGTTTCCGTTAAAATTTTGTGGCGAGGGGAATCCCGAGGAAATATGATTAATTTGGGGTTAACAATTTTAATTGACAAGGTTTTTCTGTGAAATTTGTCTTGATCTACGCACACCCGAGGGTTTTGAGATTTTTATGATAAAAAAAGAAAGGGTAACGCATGAAAATACTCTGCATTGTTATAGCGAATACTACGCATCTGCGCATAATGACACGATGGCAAAATATTTTGCAATATAAAATATAGTAAATATGTATACATATATATTTTTTTAGTCGACAACATATGCAATATCTTCGAAATATCATATATTGTAGGATATGCACAGCAGTAATACAAGGGAGAAGCACAACTAGAGTACATGGAAAATATAAAATTCGATGTAGAGATAGTATACGGCACTTCTGTCAAGTCCTTTCGGCCTTTCATTCAGCGAAAAAGGGAATTTGTCGTTTTCAAGTTGCCCTGGTGGACCTGTCGATTGTAAGAATCGAGCGACTCGATTAGT
Organism: Psyttalia lounsburyi; assembly: GCA_030522865.1. NCBI lineage: Eukaryota > Metazoa > Arthropoda > Insecta > Hymenoptera > Braconidae > Psyttalia > Psyttalia lounsburyi. The sequence continues at coordinate 11,582 of JAPYZN010001288.1, forward strand.
CGATTGTCATTCGATCGTTGGTCGATTGTGATGTCGAGTCTGGGTAGCTTAAACGACCTACAATCGAGTTGCCTGAGAGTCGATTGCGAGTCGATTCAAGCTGGACATCTGTTGGAATCGAGTATAAGTCGATTGAAAACAGATTATAAGGAAATTGTTTCAGTCGAAATGAAATTCACATTGAGACTCGATTCCAGCAGATGTCCAGCTGGACTCGACTCGCAATCGACTTTCAGGAAATCCCTGGCGGACCTGTCGATTCTGAGAATCGAGCGACTCGATTAGTCGATTGTCATTCGATCGTTGGTCGATTGTGATATCGAGTCTGGGTATAATCGACTCGAGAATCGAGTATAAGTCGATTAACAACAGATGATAAGGAAATTGTTTCAATCGAAATGAAATTCACATTGAGACTCGATTCCAACAGATGTCCAGCTTGACTCGACTCGAATCGACTTTCAGGAAACTCGGTTGTAGGTCGCTTAATAAGCTACCTACACTCGACATCACAATCGACCATCGATCGAATGGCAATCGACTAATCGACCTTTCATCATTCCCCTCGACTGGAGGAGTCCCTGAATAAAATCAATTCTTCTAATTAACATTCTCCCCTTTTTGGGGAATAAATGTCCAGGATGATCAGCGATCCAGGCGACATTCCTTATCATTCCCAATTTTTTATCTAAATCCTCCGGACTCCTGGGCCACTGCAGGTCAAACCCGACAAATTCTTATTTTTATTGTCAATTATTTTTAATAAATTCTCTTAAAAATTCCCAGTAGAAACAAATGGAGTGCCCGCGGATGAACAAATCTCACGGGAAAATTCGCGAGTTCTAAACAATTCTGTTGATTTAATTATTAAAATTATACAATTGTCCTGCTTTTTTGTTGGTTATCCCCTTCAATGCAAAGTAAATCTCCAAAAATGGAACTCCCATTGCAAAATCGTAGACAATCTCACTGCATTCCCCCCAAAACGATAAATAATTGTAACTCCTTACCAGGATAATGAGTGGATTAACCGAGAGCTTTTGATAGTATACTACAATATTGAAATTTCGAAAAGCAAAATGAGCAATGAGGGAGCTTGAAAACCGAAACAAGAACATCGAACAAATGTTAATAAACTATGAAATAAAAATAATAACAATCGTATTCTCCCGAGGATGACGTGTTGGTATTTCCTAGTGGAAAAATCTCGGATTGAAAAACCTGAGGAGAGTCTCTGGGGAAGACTCCAAGTCCCGGACTATGAAAATAAAATGTTTAAGACTTTAAATATCCCTCAATGATTAGTAAAAAAAATAATCATTAACAAAATCCTTGATTAGCAATAAATTACCTGGGGAGAGTGACAATTGAGAATGACTTTCTTCACTCGATCTCGTTTTTGTTTAAATAAAAAAATGCATTTGTTGGTATCGTCAAGTGATAGATATTTAAGGTATCAACGATTTAATTTCAATAGTTCGTTATTTATAAATTTCAACAGTCTTCCCTTGAGAGGAGAAAGCAGCACTAGAGGTGATGGTGTCTTTTAGTCTACTTTCTCGATCAGTATTTGTAGAGTTACACGAGAGAATGAGCGAGACGTCTGTAATAAATACGTGAGAAAAAAATTGATAGAACCACGCGTGACAAATCTGCTTTTGTTAAAAAAAAATAGGAATTTTGGGTGAAAAAATCCATTCGAACCTGCGGCCAATCCTCCAGAAGCTCATCAGCTGTTGTTGTTTTCCTTGTTTCCCCCGAAATTGCATTCAGAACAAATAAAAAATATTAATTTTTAGGATTCCATTGAAAAATTCCCGACTTTTTCCTCCCCAAATTGTTTACAACAATTTTAAATAGAGAATTATTCAACAAATTATTAATTAAAGTTGGAGTAATGGAAAAATCGTGGGGCTGGACAAAATGGAATAAATAAAATTGTAAAAGTATTTGTAAAAAAATCTATGAAATTTTTTCAAACGTAAAGAGTTGGACGGAAGAAAGGAACAAGAAAATTATATTATAGTAGGCAATACTAATCTCCAAAAAAAAAATTAGTTATATATTTATGTAAGTAACATAGTATTTTTGCTATAGGAGTATTTCTTAGACGATCGTCAGGAACTGTAAGGCAATTAAATGACTTGCGCCCCTGGCCAACAGCTGTCTTTTCATTAATTAATATGGTAAATAAATAATCTAACTGACGAGATTGTATAATTTGATGAATTTGTCGAAGAAACTCTCGCTCTCCTCTAGATCATCGCCAGAGTGCTCGGAGAAGTGACATTTTTATAACTCGAAATTTTATTTTTACTACTAAATTTAGTTCCTCCTCAGCTGCTTCTGTAAATGACAAAAAAAGTGTTGCTCAAGTAGAAAATAAATGAAACATTGTGAAGTATTTATTCCATTCATTGAAGATAAATCAACAGCTGATCCTCAATTAGTCAGTCATCAGTCGACATCAATTGATATTAACGCCACTTGCCATCGTAATTAACAATTAATTTGAGTAATTTTATTGAGAGTATTGCCTGCAATTGTTCCGTTCAAATTTTCGTGGGGATGTTGGGGAGCTGGTGCAGCAGAGGGCGGTCTGGGTTTCCGGCCAATGGTGGAGAGTTCTTTTCCGGTCGTATTGCTCAGCTATCAAGATGGGTATGTGAATTTATGTGCAATTATAAATCATTTTTGCCACTAATTCGGGGTAATTGTTGATAAATACTTGGGAATATTTAATTGATCACGTGTCCAACAACTTTTGAGTGAATTATATTGAAATTGATCGGGTATTTCTAAATATTTCGAGGTTGTAGAGAGTGAAAACGAGGTTAGGAACGTTCTCCACGCGTGTTTGTGACACTGAGAATTTCAACAATAGAAAATCCAAACGATTTTCCTCGTAATCGTCTCGGATAAGCCGACAGAATAATGCGATCTTAATTAATTAATTAATTTAGCAACATTTTGATGTTGGGGAGAAGGGCATTTGTGAAACTCTGGATCTGAAGTTGAGATTGTGAGGATATTAATTGGTTTGGATTGTAGGTAAGCCCCGAGGTCTTCGCACTGCAAGGAAGCACGTCAACCACAGGCGGGACCAGCGCTGGAACGACAAGGACTACAAAAAGGCCCACCTGGGGACACGCTGGAAGGCCAATCCCTTCGGAGGTGCTTCCCACGCCAAGGGAATTGTTTTGGAAAAAGTGTGAGTATTTTATTCACTTCTGACGTGGCTCTCGACTCTTCGGTCAGGCTTAACGAATTTAATTGTCTTTCCCCAGTGGAGTAGAAGCCAAGCAGCCCAACTCTGCCATTCGTAAGTGCGTGAGGGTGCAGCTGATCAAGAATGGAAAGAAAATCACTGCCTTCGTACCTCGCGACGGTTGTTTAAACAACATTGAGGAGAATGACGAGGTGTTGGTGGCAGGATTCGGTCGCAAGGGTCACGCCGTCGGTGATATTCCCGGAGTACGTTTTAAGGTTGTCAAAGTTGCCAACGTATCGCTACTCGCCCTGTACAAGGAGAAGAAGGAGCGTCCTAGGTCATAAGGCATTTTAATTGGAAATGATGTATTTTTCACTCGGCTTTTGCCAATAATCATCTTGAAAATACATTGAACTCGTGTTTTATTCAATTACCTCTATCTACATTATTAATCATAAGTATAAAAAGAATAAAAAAGTACAGTTGCTGATGAATTTTGGGAGAACTAGAGAGCAATTGTTGCTATAATCATTCGACATTGAGCGCAGCACGAGAGATCTTGAATATCTCAAGATTGTCTGAGTGGATTAAAACGAAAGTGGTCTCATTGGAAAGATATTTTCTCCAGCTTCAAAATGAATCTTAATTCATCAAAATCGCATCGTTGGATCACGAGATATTGAAGATTGATTCGCTTCCCCTCTGCTTCACTTGAAAATAACGAGAGAACTTGAAAGCAATCAGGAGCCGGATTTAATTACAATTCCTATCAGTGATTTTCCGTAACTCCTCTAGACCAATCACCGTGTCCTGGAAAATCTGGTCCAACGGATAGGTTCCCACAGCTAGGTCGGTGGGAATAACTGCAGTCAGTATTCCCTTCTTGTTTTGGAGAGTCTGAAGAAAAATTAGAAGACATGGATTTTTACAAAATAATTAATACTCTCCATATCCAGGAGTCGTATTTGTTGATACAACTGATGCCTACCTCATTCAACGTCGAGAAATTACTGTGGATGCTCTCTATGCAATTATCCATCAATTCCGTGGACTTTTCTGTCGAGTCTCCCCGAGTTTTCGTCCATTTATCGATGTCCTGGAACGCAGCGCAAAATTTCTCGACAGTTTCAGCAGACGCAGAGAGAGCTTGCTCGTCTGATTGGTCAGCTCTCCCCTCCACTGCATCTTGACTATACTCATTTCTCTGTAAATAAATTAACGACAATGGAATATTCAATTTAATTTGTCATAAAAAAAACTCTAAACCAAAAAATTCTCACGTCCGCAGATGAAAAAGTCGATGGAGGGGCTTGTTCCTTGACACTCTCACTCAACTTCTTCATGTAGCGTTTAGCCTCACTGTACCCCAACTTCGTGGTCAATTTGCAAGACGTTGGGATTAAATTAATTTCAGTATTGAGATATCTATCGAGAATGTTGTCTGCTCCCCCCGGAATGGCCTTCTTCTCGCCATTAACCCCGAGGACATTCATCACGAATCTCGTGAGTCTGATGAGAGTGTCCAGCTGATCTTTTATTGGACATTGACCCTGAGGATGTTACCAGGACAATTAATACTTGGAATAATATAATAAGTCTCTCAGATACGAACCAGTAGAGCTGCTTTATTATCACAGATGCCCAGTTGAACGTACCACTTGACTAGAGATTCTTGAATAAAAAAATGCACAGATATTGGTGAAATGTACTGTTGAGCTGGACGTTACTCAAGGTGACAGAATAAATGAAGGGAATGGACTACCATTGTCGGCTTTCGGCTCGTCAGCTGTTGAACTGATGGCCCTCAGACTCTGCACCAGCAGCCAGTGGAGCAATTTATTCCTGTCATTCTGCGCCAAGAGAGTGTTCTCCAGATCTCCACGTTCGATATTAGTTACCCCGGGATATCTCACCTTCACCAGGGCCTCATATAGCCCATCAATCACTTCATTGATGTTGGCCACTGTCAAACGAAAAACACCAACAAACAATTAGGTTACCTCCTATCACCAAAAACCCCCAAAACATATAAAAAAAACCTACTCTCGAGGGTGAAATCATAAATCGTGCAGAAACACAAAACCAAGGGAAATAATAATCGAGTGCTCGGGTGGGGATGTAAATAAAACTGTTGTTGTTTATTATCTACCGGCTAGGAGTGAGCAGTTGCTGCTGGCTTTTGTAAACCCAGACCTTGGCGAACACATCACGTGACCTGCAAGCTCATTGGACGAGAGGAAAGATCGCCCGCGCTCGCCATTTTTTCTTCCATCCCCGACAATGAAAGTTCAACGGTCGTTTGAGAGCCGGCGTTTGAACGTTCAAACGTTGGCAAAACAAAGGACAAGAAAATCGTTTTGAGCCTCTGAATAACTTGATCATGTCATGTGACAACAGATTGTGGGGATTGAATCCGAGGAATCCTTTTTTTTGTCGCGATAATGGGAGTAAAGATTTCGAGAAGTCATTTGTCGTCCGGTGGGCACTCCCGAGAGTGTGAAGATTATGAGGAAATTCGGGTGAGATCAGTGAGATTTTTTGATTGTTTATTTGATGTTGATGGATGGAGGGATGTGTGGAAGACCTAAAAATTAAAGACAGAAAGGAGTCGATCGGATCTGATCATTTTGTGATGGCTAAAGTGGATCAATCTGTGAACAACTGTTTATTCATCTGTTTTAGTGATTACAGTGTCAATTGTCCCTTGGAGAGTTGGATTCTGACGTTGTGCCTGGGGTGAAAAGGTGAGTAGTCTTTGTGGTATAATT
>JAPYZN010001289.1:0-25577 GCA_030522865.1 Psyttalia lounsburyi
CAAATGCATAGCGAGGGCGTGATTTTTTCCGAAAATTATGTGTATCTGTATGTGTATCTCCATTACCCCTTTGTAGTGTACGCCATTTTACGTTAAAATAGTTATTATCAATTGTTCGTGTTAATATCATTTTTATTTTGTAATAGATCTATAATTGTTGAGAAGAACATTTTAGTTTTCATTTTTTATATTCTCTTAGTCTCCTAGCTGTCAAGCTGCCTGGCTTAGAGTAGATCGTAAAAAAATGATAAAATTGAGAAAAAATGAAAAAATTTGGGTGTTCCGTTTTGCCCGGGTCTCCCCTATAATTCGGGCCAATTTTAAATATTTTTTATATAAATATACATATAAAATTTATACGAAAAAAAATACATAAACTTATTCTTTATATAAATGTTATTGATTAAGCGAGCCAATTTAATATAAAAAATATATAATTCTCGAGATATAAATTTTTATGTGTCGGGTAGTAATTACGTATTTATGGTTTGAAATTAAAGATCGTGACGGAAATGCCTGTTAACTGAGACATTCAGTTCCACTAATATAATTTGCTGTCAGTCAATCAATAAAACGAAAAATATCGATAAATCAATCCAACGAAGTAGTGATTTTGGAAGAATAAACACGTCAGAGTGAGATTATTGAAAACACAATTTTTGTTTTGTTTTTTTTTTCAAATCCCTTGCTCTTGCTGCTGATTTAATCGTTTGGGGATGAATACGCTCGGCGATGATACTCTTGAATATGAATTTTATCTGGGTACTTACGGTTTGAATTAAAGAAACTTCACTGTTCCAGGAAACCACGGAATGATTGTTCACAAGGAGATATTGGCGAATAAAACGGTAGCAACCGCCCTTTCACGCAGAGGATAACTAAGAACTGATTGGTACCAGGACGGTCAATGGAGCTCTTATACCCGCGCTGGTCCAGTTTGTTCGGGCTTTCGTGACGAACAGAATAGAACAAATAGAATCGCCGCCCCGGGGTGGGACTCCACTGATCCTGCCATTTAATCCATCAATTTAGCAAATTTAGAATATTCCAAAATTTCCTCTCGATAAAAGACGAAAAATCCAATTAGAATTGATAAACGAAGCTCAAAGATTTTCCTTAAATTACAGTAAACTGATGACCTTGGTGTCACTCGCATCCCGTCCATTTCTTACTCCATGAAGTATTAGAAAATTACTTCTGCAATTGTCAGTGAAAAATCTGGAATTATTGAAGATCTAGTCATTAGCATGGAACGTCGATGAATTTTAAAATAACAATGTAACTGACATTCAGTCTCGACTGATTTTTTTTATTTGTCCAGGCAATTGTTAACTTTTAATTGCAAAATTATCGGAAATTTGTAGCGAACATTTCGAGCCAAAATTTGGCAACGAGACATCTGATGTTCATATTCTAATTTCCAAATTGACTGGCAATTTTATTGTCTCCATATCTGAAGTCAAAAAAATAATGAGCGTATATCGGTTGCAGTACACCTCGTAATTCTGCCTGGCCAAGATCCGGAATATGTTGCTAAGTATTATGTATATATTACGGTACTGAGTAAATGTTTTAGAGTGTGACGCACGCCCTCGCTCTTACTTTCACACGGCTCTCATTATCATGCCCGTAAATATACAGTGCATTGACAATAAACGAAACTATGAAAGCAGTTAGCATGAGTTATGTCCAAGCACTTAATTAATTGGTGCATGCACTTCTTGCATTATTTGAAGTAATGATGGCTTTCCACAGAGGTAAGTTCCGCCTTGTCTGAGTGTTTTGGAAAACAATCCTACGGCTAACTTCGCGCAATTGTTTGGTATATGATTGTCGGAATGTCAAAGAGGGTTAATGAATTGTTTTTCATTCTCCATTTAGGTAAACCACATCAAAACACGTTCACAGGCCAATTTTCGGTGTGAAGTGGTCTTGTATTTTTCATTAAACTAATAGCAATAAATTCATACTCAGTTGTCCTCACATTTGGAGGTCTCAGGCCCATTGGAGCAGCCGGAGGACAATTGCTGGTGGACCCACGAATCGACATAAACTCCATCGCTCGTAATCATAATGGAAGACTTCGGGTGAGTGACTTTACTCCAGCAGACAATTTTTTTTTAGTAGACTGACCACAGAATACCAGTAACCGCTTCTCTGAATTATTTTGTTTTCTTCTTTCTTGTCTTCTTGGTTTACAGAGACAAACCATTCCGATCGGTGTTAACAGAGAGAATCGTAATGCAAACACGGAAAAGGGCTCTGTTAAGGGAGACATCGCTAGCAAAGCTGCGCAAGAAGCTAAAGCTGCATCTGATGCGCAAAATATTGCTGGCAAACAGGCAGCTCATCAAGTACAAAAAGAATTTAAGAAATAAAAAAGTTTAAGAGAATTCTGTTTCTAAATAGGAATGACTAAATATTCGGTAATAGTACGTTATAGCACCTCTTCACTTACATTGTCCAAATGCTCTAGCAGATGGTATAATATAGTTGGTATGTGATGGGAAATAACATTTCTGGTGGCGGAACACTGGTTGCTTTAAATGAATTGATAAAATCAAGACATAATCAATTGAAATTCAGTATGCTTGGGTACTGAAGGTATATAAATTTTAAAAATTTTAACAATTAAACAAATTCAATTCAACGTGTGGAAACGTGTGGAAAGGTATCAAACCTCTCCAGCACTTAGTGTTACCCAGGGTTCGCGACGGGGACGCGGCTGGAATTAACCCCAAAAAGTGCACCATGGTGCTCAAAGGTGTTCATTTCCCACCCACCTAACTTTTCACCTAATTGAGTCCGCCTTGATTTTATTGGGGATTATACATAGTTTAGGTACTAAGTGGTGAATCTATTCGGTTTTAAGTGAAAATTGGTAGGAGGCGTTATAAGTGCTAATTACCAAATATTCTTTTTTTCTCCGCACCTCTTTCATTTCTTCTTCACTTTTCTGTATAAAGCATTTGCTTCAGAAATTTCTCTCACTCGAGTTTAAACTATCGGATATTTTGGGGGATTTTGTTACTTCAACTTTGAAGTTTGAGTTTAATTGTCTACTTAAAAAATGAGAAACTATCATTAAAATTTGATGACATTAAATAGTTGACTTTTTCATGGGTAAGTGATTGTATTTTTATTTCTTCGGTAATATCTATATTATTCTGTTGTTCATTCTTTTGCCATTAGGTAAAAGTCCAGCTAGCAGAGAAAGCGTTTCGAGCATCGAAGGCCGCCGAGGCCGTGCTTATTGGGAAGATAGCGCTCGTCGAACAATTGGAAGAGGAAATGAAGGAAACCCAGAGTGTCGTTCGCGAAGGCTCCCTGAGTTTCCAAAGGGCCAAACAGAATGTTGCAGTTGCGACGAAAGCCGCCAAAGAAGCGCATCATCAGGTATTCATCAGTCAATAGCTATCTAAGTCCAATAGATCATTCACTCGCCACCAAAATAAATTCATTCGTAGCCCATCAAAGCAGAAATTCCACTGGATTTCTGCTGATCTCATTCGGAATTCGACAAATGTTCAATTCCATTGGAAAATTTCGCGAAAATAAATAGAAAATTAATGAAAAACTATTTCATTTTAAAAATAGTAAAATTTCATGTTTCTATACGATTTTTTTCTATTGAAATTTTATTGTTATTCTTTATTCTTTATTTATTCAACACAATGCTGCCTTTTTTACATTTAAAAAACAACAAAAAATCTCATTCAATTGGCGCCGTGAAAATATTGCAATGAGACTCGTATAAAAAATCAAATTCGCCAGAAAGTGCGTAGCACTTGTAGAATTTTTAAATCCAATCGATCGAAAACTAATCCGAAAAAAATTACAAAACTAATCAATTTGAATACCGCACTCACTGGATTTTTCCTTGAAAGTGTTCCATACGCTCTCTGAAAATTCCTTCCTTAGTCACCAGATTTTTACAACCCAATCAATTCCGTCTCCCTCCCATTAATTAATATTCCAGATCTACTGAGTACTCCAATCGCCTAACAAGCTTATATAACCCAAATTTTCTCTTCGGAAAATATGTTAATTAGATCGATACACTGAGACGTGCAGTGGAAACGGCGAAATCCAATCTGAGTAATGCTAGAGCTGCAGCTGAGGGTGCACGCAGGTCGTTAGGAGAGAAAGAGCAATTGCTGGTGGCGGCTAAAAAACGCGTCGAGGAACTGAAAGGCAGACTCCAAAAAGCCAAGGGCGATTTAGCCAGGACCAATGAGGCCGCGATGAAAGCTGAAGCCTCTGCGCGAGAAGCTCGAGTCAAAGTTAATCATGATGAACCCAAAACTTGAATGTTAGTCTGTAATTTGCCACGGATGACGTTAATTTACCTCTGAAATTCTCACCATAACAATAAAAATAAAAAAGAAAATTCTGTAACGGAATGAATCCATATTTGTTAATTTTTATGTGAAGTTGACTAAAAATTCTCTGATCCAGGATATATCCGAAGTTTTTAAAAATGAGTTTCTAATTTTTATTCAGCTCATCCCTAATTTTGAAGGTTTATCGGCATTAATTATCAATTAGAATTCGCCCAAAAATTATTGAGCTTCAAAGAAATTTCTATTGACTGATTTTTCCAAAAAATTTCGTAAAAAAATCTCTTAGAATTATCAACCGAAATCGAGTACGTAAAAAACGTTCAATCTCAAGTTTTTTTGGGAGATTGAAAACAAATTTCGCTCCTTACTATCTTTTATTATTACAATTACGATGGACGTTATAAAAACAATTGACAGTTCATCTCGTAAACCTTCATCTCCCGATATCAAGCAATGGTAACCATGCAGCTAAAACGAATGAACTTGTTAATCATTTTCCTTTCAACCTGGAAAATCAGTAGCTACGGCCAGGAGATTCCTCGAGAATCGCGAGAATCGAATGAGGTACGTTGCAGCGATCCCACCAATCTACTGAGTAACAACTTCTAGTAAACCCAGGGGATAACCTGCAATGGACCCGAGAGTTTGTCTCAGAAAAAATCATCAAATATCGCGCAAAAAGCAGCCCAACAGGCAAAGGCTGCTTCTGATGCTCAGAATATAGCGGGCGCACAAGCGGCTCATCAAGTAAATTGTTATAATTCTGTGAACACATTTTATGAGTCTGTTTATAGTTCTATGAAAACTGAAATTGGAAACGCTATTTAATTCAGGTCAAGGCTCAACTTGCGGAGAAGGCATTGGAAGCGGCGAAAGTCGTTGAAGTTGAATTATCGGGTATAGCGAACGATATATATTAGGAAAAGGTGGGGTACCATAAAAGCTGACAAGTGTCTTTTAATGTCAATGACTCATTAAATTTCCACTGAAATGGAGTAATCATTTCCATAAAGTGGGATTTTTCCTCTTTGCAATGGACCCCACCAAAATTCGCCTAGGACATTTGGATTTGACCCTGCCTTTCCCTACTTTTGAGAAACAATTTTCTCACTCACTTCTTCATTTCTCATTAAATTCTCTCTTTTAAACGGAATGCCCAACAGGCAAAGAATCAATTGTTGGTCAACTGCAGCAGGAAGTGAAAGAGGCAGAGGCAGTGGTACGAGAGGAGATGACTGCTATCCATCAGACTAAGCAACATGTCGATCAATCCGTGCAAGCGGCATCGCAAGCAGAACAAGAAGTAAAGTCTGAAAAATATCGACCCATTTCTTTCCATTCTTTTGCCAAGAAAATTCTAACCTCCACTCAAAAAAAATCCCTCTGCCAGTCTCAAGTTATGATCATTCCCTTTTGACCGTACTAAAAATTTCTCAAGCTGAAGACGCTGAATCAAGCTCTCCAAGCGGGCCAGATAAACCTCCAGAATGCAGAGCGTGCGGCGGAAGGAGCTCAGCACGAGCTGACCGAGAAGCATAATTTGATAGAAGCCGCTAAGCACCGATTGTCGGAGCTCTCAAAGAGATCAAAATGCGCGAAAGCCGACCTGGAGACAACGCGTCAAGCTGTCCAGAAGGCCAATGCAGCAGCCCACCAGGCGAAAATCAATGCCGCCCGGAACAAGCGGGACCCACTGCTGCCATTCCAGGGATGATCCTAGAAATTCATTGTAAATCCAATTAGCACTCTCGCCCCCCGCCCCCTAGCTCGTTTGATCAAATAATATTAATAATAAGAATAATGCAAATGACTTCTAATAAAACAAAATCTATTGTCATTCAGTCAGAAATTATTGAGAATCTCTTTAGTTCAGTTGATTACTTCAGCAGGTGCAGGTAAATAATTGACATTTAGGGGAGTTTGATTTCCCACCTCTGCTTCCATGGCAACCAACATCGAAGTAATTGATCGCTTCAACCTGACATCTAGTCTCAATAAATGTAGAAGTGCTGCGAGGAAAGCTCCAGGTTTTTCCCATTCAATTGATAAAATGACTTCTACAGTGGATCCTAATATTCGCCAGGGTGAGGTCGATTTATTAGAATTCGCGAGCTGGAGGCAGAGTTCAGAGATGAACGAAAACAAACCGCAGGCTCTGAAAGTTTTGGATCCCGATGACCCCCTCATGAGGAGATTTCAAGATGCTTTGAGGAGTCATCTGCTCCGGGTGGGAGAGAAATTGACTGCAGAGATTGCTGAACTCGTAAGAATTTCGCACATAAATCGCAGTTTGTTTTATTTAAATAAAAACAAAAAATTCATACTAAGCCATTTTTTTAGTTTTCCTAATTTTAATTGCTGACAGGAAAGACGAAATTCATTTCAAGCCATAAGATAAACATCTTAAAAGTTTTAAAAAAATGTATATTATTAATTTATAAAAAAATGTAAGAGGGATCATCTTTTGAAACATGTGATTGTAATGAATACCAGTTAAAATGCCGAGAACTGTATTTATTTTCTAGGAGGCGGCTAACAAAGAAGCAACAAAAAAACGTGAGGAAAGGGGAATGGAAATGTACGAAGCCCAGCGAGAGATAGCTCGTCAGCAAACGGCGATAGAAAAATACATGACGACGTTGGAAGACTTGACAAAGTCACGAGAAGAGAAACAAATGCGTCTGAAGGAAAAGAAGGAGCTGTCCAATAAAATGCGTCAAGCAACGGAGGAGGAGCGCCGGAGGGTCGAGGCGTTGTCCAGGGAAATGGAGAGTTTATCGGCCCAATGCAAACGTTTCAAAGAGTTTGAGGAAGAGGTGTCGCATCACTTGATCATTGCGAGGAGGATGTCCGAGAAAGATGCGAGTGTGCAGAGGGAGTTGATTCGTCAGAAGCAGCAGGAGGATTATCTTCTGCTGAGGTTGAGCGAGGAGGTTTGGAAGCTGGAGAGAGACATTGAAGATCTCCACAGACAGCAGGAGACCAAGAGTCAGGATAAAGTAGTGGTGGGACAGACCATTTCAGATGCTGACGCTGATCTAGGAGCTCTGCAGAGAGAGAGGAAGGGACTGTTGACAGCTTGGAATCGAGTTGTCGCGAATATTTTGCAGAGGGATACAGTTATTGAGGAATTATGCTCGGAGAGGAGGTATTAATTATTCCAGAAGACTTGACGTTTATTTTCTCAGTGAATAATTCCAAATTGAAATGAAGTTTTGCCTCAAAGAAGACGACTAGCAAAAATTTCTAGTGAAAATTAGCGAACAAAATTTAAATGTATCATGAGAATAAAATAAATGTACCATTGCCTATTTTTAACGAAAGATAATCCATTGAATTTTAAAGTTTACCAGAAACTGAATTGAATTTTCCGCAGACTCTTAACGGAATAAATTTCAATGTCATTTATGTTATCATTAGATATTTCAGTCTGATTATTTCAAAAAATGTTTTGGTTGCAGTAAAATACGAGAGTCCTTCAAAACTCTTCAAGTTCGAATCGAGAAGACTAAGAAAGATACCACGAGGGAAATGGAGAGTAATGAGAAGTTGACTGGACTGCAGACGAGATTAGAAGAGGATATTCGATGTAATCAAGCAGCGATGGGAATGGAAAAGGATAAGGCCGATGTATTGGAGTATAAAATCCTCGACGTTGCGAAAATGCTCGAGAAAACAGATGCCGATTATGACGCAGCTTCTTTTGTAATGAACCATTAGCCAGTAATGCACCAGGTAATGCTTTATTAGAATTAAATCAAATTCTGTTATTCTCCAGGACCTCCAAGGACTCAAAAATGAGGAAGGGATTCTGGATAAAGAGCTGGAGAACTTGGGAAATATGAGGACAACTGTCGAGGAGGAGCTCATAGCGAAATTGAGCGATAAAGTTACTCATGACAAAACTGCCATGCACCTCAATAAAATCGTACGAGAAACGAAGGAAACTGTCAATCAGTTAGAACTGACAATGCTGGAGACTGAGAATCATTATGGAAGAAATTTGCTGGAGTTGGAGAAAATTAAGAATCTTGTGACAACGGAGAAGGAGGATTTGGAAGAGCTGACTAAAGGGAATGTCCTCAAAGAGAAAGAGTTGAATAAAATGAAAATGGAAATAGAGAGGTCTGAGTTGAGTATTGAGAAGAAACAGAAGAAAATTGCGGATTTGAATAGAGACATTGCAGAGGTATTTACTCATCTCGATATTGTCGTGTGAATGGAGAATGAGAAACCACAAATGGTTATATGCGCAAATTATTGATTAATTATCAAAATTTGAGGATTTTCAAACGCCCTGGGGTATTTACAGCGTCAGTTTATGCCTTTGAATTTAAAAAACGAGAAGAAATGTAGTGAATTTGAAATGTCGAACAATTTCGACAAGAACTGTCTGAGTTGAAAAAGTTGGATAAAAATATGTTCTGTTGAACATTCCAATAGAATGACCCAAAAGATACTGAAAAATTTAATTGAAATCCAATAGAATTACCAGGCGAATTGCCTAAATTTGTGGGAAAAATGTTTAAGGTATTTCCGCAGTAGCAGAAAAATTTCGGAACATACTAAAGCCACCAAAATTGTTCTATTTATCGTTGGGTACTTCAAAATTGTATTTCTAACATATCAAGAACTTTGACGACGCCATTGTTGACATATGCCGTGACATTTTGAAAAAATACGAAATTTCCATGTTCAACAGTGTATATTTAACAAAAGAGGTGGTAAAAACCCTTGGAATATTTGTAATAGTTTTTTGGCGTAGCCAACAACAGATTGTCCACATTTTAAGTCTAGCCTATTACGAAATTTTTCTCAAGTATTAACTACGCGGAAGTATCGCAATCCAAATGAACATAATAATCCAATTCGTCTCATTCCAGATGAACAAATCAGGTGGAACATTGGACATGACAACTCAGGACCTAAAGATAGTCTCACTGGAAAAGAGAATTGAGGAGCTAGACTCGAAGAATCAACTGTCACAAAAGCTCTGGCTCCGCCAAGAAGGAAATATGGTGAATCTGAGTCAAGACAGGAATACTCAGCTCCAAGAACTAAACCGTTTGAGCAGGCAAATAATGATAATGGAGCAGAAGAATCTGAAACTCGAGTACGCCCTGGAAAATGAAAAGAAAGAGGAGGAGAGAATTAACAGGCGAATGAAAGACCTACGCCAGAGATTGCTCAGAACCAATGCCCTCTTGGCCGAGAGAAAAGAATTGCGTAACAATCTTCTGGATAAAAATTTTCTCACTCAGGATGAGTACGTGAAAACACTCAGGGAGGCAGAAGTCGAATTAGTCAGGCTTCAGACGGAAATAAAGGAGTTGAAGGAGAAGAAGGTAACACTTGATGAGAGCCTCTGCGCCGCTCATCGTGACTATTATTCTTGGGAGAAGAAAATTAAATTGGCCGCCGAGACATCGAAGATTGTCAAGGAGGAGCGAAATGCTGGGGGAGATATTGCAATTATGAAGAGTGAGATTCATAAGATGGAGATGAGATTGTCACATTTGAGAAAGGCTCAGGAAAAAATGATCAGGGATATGGAGCACTGCGTTGCGAGAAGGGAAGTCATTATCGATGGGGCTTTGGCAAAGGAGAAAAAAAATCCAAAGGGGATTCACAATAAAAAGGTCATGGCGCAGAGGAGAATGGACGATCGAAGAATGAGGATTAAACAAGTGATCAAAGTAATATTTCCACTGACTGATTAATTAATTATATTTGAGAATTCATTCGCGGTGCAATGTAAGTTTGTTATTTTTTAATTGCGCAGGACACCAAGAGCATGGAGAACACTATTGCAGAGCTAAAAAACGCTCGGGCTAAGCTTCAAGCAGAAATTGATGAGAATCGGACACACCTTGAAAATTATCGGGATGCAATTTCCGATATCGATCGTCAGATTTCGGAGGCGGAACTCTTGAAACATCATGTGAGCTCTGATACATTATTAAACTAATTATTAAACAATTCAGAATTTCATTTGCAGTAAAATTGTTGCAGAATTCTCACAAATTTTTTATGCATTTACTTACGAAAAATTTTACATATTTTCATAAGTTGATGTGAAACATTTAAAGACCTAGCTTTCAATTTATGACGTAAATTCCTGATAATAGACAAAAACTGAAGACTCCAATTATTTCTAGAAACTCGAGTGTCTTGTTCGAAAGCAGCGAAAATTGCGAATGATGCAAACAGTACGCGATGGAAAATACAAAATGCTCTTCAAATCGGAGACGACATTGAACGATGAGCTGGAGAAGCAGAGAACAATGAATATTCAATTATCAGAAATAATGGAGGAAACCAGTCGAGATTTTCCCCACCTGAAGGAAGACATTGGGAAAATACTGTTAACCATTCAAGCTTCATAATTTTTGTAATGCTTTAATTATTTAAAAATAAATTACAACTGAACATGAAATTATATTACATCAACCATCTCACGACGTGATACGTTTTCTTGCCAACTCTCACTAAAGTCGTATTATTTGGTAATATGTGAATGCCAGGTGTAATGACTTCATTTACATTCAGGATTTTACTGTGATTAATGTAAAATCCACCTGCTGAGATGATTCTCTGAGCATCTCTGTCTGTTTTGAAGCAATTTATCTTCATAGCAAGTCCGTAGGTTGTGATTCCAGGCTCTGGAGCTAGCTCTGACACTTTGGCACCTTCGAAGACATGTAGAATCTCATCGACACTCATTTTTGAGAGATGGTCGAGGGAATTGTCGTAGAGGCATGCTGAGGCTTTTTTCGCAGCGAAGAGACCTTCCTCTGTAACAGAAGAATCGAATATATTTCAGTTGACCTGTCCAGAACTTTTACCTCAAATTTCTGGTGCCATTTTTGGCAGGTTTGGTGACATTCCAGTGTCCCTGAAATTACAATGAATTTCAGGAAAAGAGTAATGAGCCCTGTCAATTTGAGTTTTCAAAAAATGACTTCTTGAATGTTTAATTATTTGAAAATTCGATATGAGTGAAATATAAAATATTCATGTGTCATTAACAATTCAAATGAACTGAGGCATTTTCTTCTGTAAACGTCTAAAGTTTTGAAATTACCAACTCTGAATATAACCAGTATTAACCCATAAAATATAATCACCTCCATGAACCAACAATGTAACATTTTCCGCCAAAATGTCCTGTGCCTCTCTCTTCTCAGGTGCATTCTGAAAACGTCTCATGATCTCCTCAATCTTCTTGACATCCAAGAATGTAAAGAGTTTCAGAAAATTCTCAACATCAGAATCCTTCGTCCTAATGAAGAACTGATAAAGATTGAAAGGCGATGATTTATTATGCGAAAGCCAGACAGCATTACCCACGGATTTGCCGAATTTTTTGCCACCCTCAGCAGTGATAAGAGGCAGGGTAAGCCCAAACACCTGTTGCCCAGTGGCCTTTCTCACGAGATCATGTCCAGACATGATGTTCCCCATCTGGTCACTTCCCCCGATTTGAAATCGACAATTGTAGTTTTTGAAGAGGTACAGCCAGTCGAACCCCTGGAAGACTTGGTAACTGAACTCAGTGAAACTCATTCCGCCCTCGGAATTCAATCTGGACTGAACGGAACTTCTGCCCATCATCGTTCCCAGTCTGAAGTATTTTCCAACGCCTCTGATGAACTGGACGACATTTTGATTTTTGTACCAGTCCAAGTTATTCAGGATAATGGGGGGTTTTAGGGGTTCATTATGCTTGTCAACCCAGAAGTGAGTCTTGTGATGCTTGAAAATAGTCTCTATGTTTGCTCTGATCCCCTCGATATTCGATTCTATTATTGCAGCATTCATTTCTTCCCTCTCCTTCGTTCGGTGACTGGGGTCACCGATTTGGCCTGTTGCTCCCCCCAGGAGAACAATCACTTGATGCCCACTTCGTTGCCAGTGTAATAAGTTCATGAGAACTAGGAGATTTCCTACGTGAAGACTATCGGCGGTTGGGTCGAAACCCGCGTAGGCAGATTGAGGAGAGCCTACCAACAGGGCTTTCATTGCGGGACTGCAAATTAAGCGAGTTTTGGGGGATTTATGGTCCTCACATTTCATGCCCAATTTGAGGGATTTTGGGGACAACACCACCGATCATTTTCGTCATCGTCGCAAATACATTTGGGAATTTGTTCCAATGGTTTATATTTGTTGCGGCGATTCTATGAATGTTCTCAGATTTTTAGGACTAATGAGTGGCCAGTTGTGGGATAGGTGGTCGATTCTTGAAATTTCATTCACTTGTCTATTTTTTGGTTGGTCTTCATGACTTCAAGAACTATTTCCGATCCGAATGATTTCATAAGAAAGTAAAAACACTAAAGATGCGTAAAGAATAAAAAGAAAGGCCAAGGGCAATCTCCAAAAGGGGATCCCCGTTAATTATTACGCGAGATAAATCAGATGTATCAAAATATTTGTAGAACTATTTTATGATAATTGAACATTTTGATAGAAACTTCCATTTTGCCTGGAATTTTCGACCTACACGCACAATATGAAATATCTCAGTCATTTGCTGAGAATTGTGAGCACTTACTTGTCTCGCAGAAAAAGACAATGGAAAATCACCGGTTGGAAAAATTCACGAAGGAGTCTATAAAAAATTATTTTATTCCGGCTCTGAAGATTCTAGCTGTATACAAGCAAGATTTACATTACTGAGAAAACCAACGTCAGTTTTTTAAAGGGAGTCCGACATTTTAATAAAATCCTTCTACAGAAAATCGCGTAAGCCCTCCAAAAGGGGCTCACGAAAATCTTCCAGCCCCTCCGAAATTCTGAGATAAACAGTATGCAAGAAAATTCCACCGACTAAAGACAACATACCCAGCAGTTTCTGGAAACATCTCCTGGAACATACCCCTGTCATGAAGAGTAAGTATATTCCTATTTGTGTAATATCTCTGCTCATATCTCAGGATGGATTTTCCGGTAGCACATAACCTTAAGCTACTCCTCCACTTCATCTTGAATTATCTGAAATAATCATCGAACAATTAATTTCATGTTTGATTGTATTGAGCCTTCAGCTGGTACCCATCAAATGGGGCGTTGGGAACACCCTGACAACCACTCGTAATTGTTCCCACCCCATGATATACCACATGAACAGAAAATGATTATCTTCAACTTACATTCAACGAACAAAACCCCAACTGATTCGGCAACTCAACCTCATCCGTTTCATCCACGAACACTCAATCCATTGCAGTTCGGTTACTGTTCATGTCAACAATGTTTACTCCGAAATGTACACTTCAGTAAATTATTGTTAAGAGTCCTCCACCACGTGTCATCCCCCATTGGCCCAGCCACCTCCCACAAACGAAACAAAGACAGCTGCAGACGCAGTGCAAGACGAAAAGAGAAAAAAATGAGGACGAAATTCATGCGGCAACCAACAGTGAATGAAACGAATGACAACACTGACTCCAGTGGTAATATCAAAGATTCTCACATGTGTTATTCGACTTGAAAACCCGAAAAACATTTCAATCTTCGTCATAAAAAAATTAACCACAAATACAAGGACAATTCCATTACGTCTAAACGAAGATCGTCGACAATTGTTTAAACAAAACAAAACAACAGAATCACAGAAAGAGATTGTGTAAAGTGAGACAGTGAGAGGGATAAAAACCACTGGAACTAAAATTAATTGCGAGACAATGGCTAAATAACCAAAAATAATCATTCGATAAAATTATGAAACACTAACCAAAAGTTTTCTCCTTTCTCCGACCAAAAAAATTGAGAACGGGTGCGGGGGATAAATCCAAAGTAAATTTACGATGCAAGTAATGACACTGATCAAAGCGGTGGACTTCCGGTGGCGAAGTGAAGGAACTAGAGGCAGCAGTGGCGACTGAAAACGGAACACGGGGACCGCACGCGGACGTACCATACGCGTGTGCAGTGTGCGCGGCTATTAACCCAGGGATATAATAATTATTTTTTTAAAGTAAAGAGTTAAAAATACCTATCAAAGCTATTTCTAATAATCCCTCAAATCACAATATACGTACACATACAGTTTAATTAACCATAACATTGTGAATAAAATAGTAAGTGTACCACTGATTACGTTAAAACACTGATAAATATGGCGAACAACGTAGCACCGGACTCGTGGGAACAGCAGGCGGACAATGGTGATACGACAACTGCCGACAGTAAATTTATCGAGGGTAAATTTTCAACATTGAACGTTAATGCAGCGGAATTTGTGCCTTCCTTCTGCATAAATACTATACCTGATAAAACATCAACGAGTTTGCCAACGAGTGTTGACGACAGTTGTGTGGATAACAGTACCGGGAATACTACAGGCGACACGCCAATTGGTGATACCAATACTGCGGATGTCGCCGTGACCACCTTTGTACCACCCGAGACTCATCATGGTTAGCCAATTAAAAATCACAATTTCGTATTTTGCATGGCTCAGTGCACTCTACTAATTCTTTTCATTAATTTTTGTTTGGATAAAGTCCATTGTTTTTTACGCCACACGCTCACTCCCTGCAGACATTGCAGTCTATAACCCCATTCTTTCCACACGTCGCCCTCTGGTATACATTGATAACCTGAATGTCGATGATAGAGCTGGTTATATCCAGTGTTGGAATCCAAGCCTCGATACTCTCATTTGGTGTGCGTTTTTGAGAATTCTGGGAGTCCTCCAGGTCAACCCAAGAGTTGACTCTGGGTGTTCTACATAAACCCGGAGCTCTCTTGTTTTTCAAGTATCTCCATCCAGCCAGAGTTGAACACTTGGTCTGATTCATCAGGGCCGAGGACTGGAGTGTTTTGGATTGACTCCTTACAGGAGAGGCATCAAGAATATCTGGAGGTAGATTGCGACACATTCGATTGGCTTTCTCGGTTTTGTCTGGAATTGTTGATAGGGGATCAACATAAGAAGGCAGTGGATTGATTATATCCAGTTCTCTCTTGTTATTATCTCATTGCTCTTCGGAATGTTTGTTTGGTGTGTAATAATGTGTGCCAGATATGAGGTTCCATATGGAGAAGATATTTTAAAAACAGAAGAATTACCCAAGCTTGGACACGATGGTTTTATGAAGAAATCTTAGAAGACATTTTTTGGTGGGGTCTTTAATTGCCTATGAAAAGTTTCTGTAACATTCCTAAATGAACATTAAATGTTGGCGTAGTTGGTTTTGTCCGGTTTTGGATTCCAAGGCTCCAGTGTCACATTACAAATACCTTTTCAACAGTTTCGGAAGTGTTTGAGCAGATGAATTCTGAGAATGTCCAGGCTAGGCGGCTTTTAATTTAATATGGAGAGATTCTAGCGATATTTCAAAGGATTTAATGTCTGGAGATACTCTGGCCAAGACAGGGACATCTATTCTGGGAGAAATTGGTGTTTTTGTGGTACCTTCTCTGGTTACCAGACATTCGGCACATTTTTTCAGTTTTTTCTTGAATGCGAGTGGAGAACAAAATTAGAATAATAGTCGATTGGGTACGTCTAGTTCTCACCCGTAATTACTGTCTTGCTGCTCTTCGCAAGATATTCTTCAGAATTAACTGGAGTCTGTATCTATAAGGTCGCTAGGGGAGAAAAAAAATGGAAAAACGTTTCAAAATATTTCAGAAATTGATTCGCGTTCAAAGAAAAATCTTCGAAATTGAGTAACTGTTTCAGGAAAAATGGCTATACATATTTTTCCGCAACTTTAATTCCTGTGAAAAATTCTCGTGACATTTTCCAATGGGTACAATCGTTCGTGAAATTTTTGAAGCTCATTATCCCCAGGATTGTATTATTTCAATCTGGCTTTAAGACCCGTAATTTCAAATTTAAGTTTCTTGTGTGAGAGATTTCAGTGCAATTTATAAAAAGCAAAAAATCAAAAACTTTACTGTCCCATTGCTTTTTAGAATACATGATAATTACTTAATGACTATAAAGTATGAGGTCCCCTCTGGACAAAATACTTCAATCTAGTTTTGCCTGGTGTGCATATGAGATGGCTACACTTGCTCGAGAAATATTTCCGATTGCTCAAATTGGAGAACATTTTTCTCACATCCAGTGGAGATCAAAGGATAACTATTTCCTTTCTGACTGCAGCTGCAACTGTACCAGCTCTGCCACCTGATCCTGTCAGCAACAGGATGGACGAGCCACCTGCAGGCGGAGGAGCGCCTCCGCCCAGTGTCGCCGATCCCGAAGCGAGCAACAGCAGCCCCGAGCATCAGCCCGCCGACTCCTGGGAGGAGGCTGCTGTCGATGGTGATCCACTGCTAACGCCAGAGAATGAAGAAGTATGTTCTTATCGTCATAGACGAATTCACCATCAATCGGGGGAGAATTTATTTCTGACGACTTATTTTTGTAACAGGCCGATATCGAAGAGGATGAAGAAGCGGTTGTGAAAGTAACTAAAAAGAAACCCGTCAAAGTAACAGAGGATACTAAAAGTAAAAAGGAACATGTCAATGTTGTTTTTATTGGACATGTCGGTGAGTGGAAATTCCTTTATTTTTTTGCGGGGTGGGGCTCAGCAATTGCACGAATTGGGTCCGTTGTAGAATCTATAATTTTAGACGTTTTAAAAACTGACTCAGAGGAAATTAAGATAAAGGATTAATCAATGAATAAATTGAAGCCACTTTTGAGTGCATTGAAAAAACAAATTAACAAAATTTCTTGCAATTTTATTGAGGACTGTCTGTCAAAATTCAATGGAAAATTAAAGTCGCATTTTGGGAATTTCGTTAAGAAATTACACAATCTTCTATACATTGAAGGGAATCAACAGCAGTTGAGTCATTTTTACAATATATTCTCTTACTCAAGTATTTTCCTTGTGTGCTATCCAATGACAGCAAAATACATAGCAGCAATAAATTGAGAAAATCCAAAATTAAGCCCAACGATATCTATTAAAATTCAAGATATATAACCAATTGAATACTTGAATTGAATAGCATTGAATACTTGAATTGAATAGCATTGAATACTAGAATTGAATAGCATTGAATACTAGAATGTTCCAAATAAAATTTAAGTTGTCCTGAATTAGTTTTCATTCACTGAATAGACAATAATTTAGCTCTTTATTAATGTGTTTAGACGCTGGTAAATCAACGATTGGCGGTCAAATAATGGCTCTAACAGGTATGGTAGACAAGAGGACACTCGAGAAATACGAGAGAGAGGCTAAGGAAAGGAGCCGAGAGACGTGGTACTTGAGCTGGGCTCTAGATACCAATCAAGAGGAGAGAGAGAAGGGAAAGACAGTAGAAGTTGGCAGAGCGTACTTTGAAACTGAGAGAAAGCACTTTACTATTTTGGATGCACCAGGACACAAGAGTTTTGTACCAAATATGATTGGTGGTGCTGCACAGGCTGATCTTGCTGTCCTCGTTATATCAGCGCGAAAGGGCGAATTTGAGACTGGCTTTGACAGGGGTGGACAGACGAGAGAGCACGCTATGCTCGCCAAAACAGCTGGTGTTAAGCATCTTGTAGTATTAGTTAATAAAATGGATGATCCAACTGTTGAGTGGGATGAGAAGAGATACAACGAGTGCAGAGATAAAATTCTCCCTTATCTACGCAAGTTAGGATTCAATCCATCTAAAGATCTCACGTTCATGCCGGTATCGGGACAATTAGGAATTGGACTGAAGGATCCTATTCCGGAGTCACTCTGTACATGGTACACGGGCCTACCTTTTATCACATTCATCGATTCTCTGCCGTCGTTAAATCGTAAGAGTAATGGACCATTCATCATGCCAATTGTTGATAAATATAAGGACATGGGGACGGTCGTTATGGGAAAGGTCGAGGCTGGTGAGGCGAGAAAGGGACAAGCATTATTAGTCATGCCAAACAGGGTAAGTCTGTCTGAATACGTTTCATTATTTATCTTCCAAATGAACAATTTTGAGAGTCAATGCCTCGATGTTCATTTTTTTTTGTCACAAGTTAATTCAATTAACTGTCGCAAATTAATTAATGGCTTGACACGTAGAAAAATGAGTTTTTGAGTCGCAGTAGCATTTATTGAATCGCAAAGGTTCATCGTATGTTCATTTTTTGGATATTTTTCCTAAAGTTTTAGGGATGTTTATGAAATTGGGGAAAACAGGAAAAAAACATCCACGGCAATAATCCTTTGTGCGTTAATAAATAAATAAAGCCAGTGAAAAAACTTAATCTTTTATAGTTTTACGAGGAAGTGGCAAAGCATCTTTGGACTCAATTGTAAAACTTTTCTTAAAAAATATTCATCTCACGTTTTCTTTCTCTAATGGCGAGGACCAAATCACGTTCAACAAATTTCTCAAATCCTCTCATTCTCCGAAGAATCTAAAATTTTTTTTAATTAAATTGAGGAAAAATATTTCGTAAATAATTTGTTAAAATGACACTTTGCAGACAGCAGTAATTGTGGATCAATTGTGGTCTGACGATGAAGAGGTCACGTCAGTTGGACCCGGTGAGAACGTGAAAATAAAACTAAAGGGAATCGAGGAGGAAGATGTTAGTCCTGGTTTCGTCCTATGTGATGGCAATAATCCTATTAAAACTGGCAAGACATTCGATGCCCAAGTTGTCATATTAGAACACAAGAGTATCATCTGCGCTGGTTACAGTGCTGTTATGCACATTCACTGTGCAGCTGAAGAAGTCACTGTCAAGGCACTTATATGTCTTGTTGATAAGAAAACTGGTGAATATAGTAAAACGCGACCGAGGTTTGTTAAACAGGATCAGGTTGCTATTATGAGAATAGAGTGTGCTGGAGTCATTTGCCTTGAAAAATTCAAATTATTTCCACAAATGGGACGATTCACCCTCAGAGACGAGAGTGAGTATACTAATTTTATTAACTGTAAGCCTTTCTATTCTTGGGTTTTTTTTTTTTTCGTTTGAAGCTCACCATATTTTCTCAAGCTTCGGAAAACAGGCCTTTTTACGTTTCAAATAATCAGCAAAACTATTAAAATCCACTCATTCCATTTTTCGAATTTATTATGAAAATTTTGGAAAATCTCTTGAAAATTTGGGCTTTCATTTGGATACAACTTCATGACAGTTTCGCGTATGGAAACTATTAATGAAAACTTCTGTAGTAAATTTTATTCGGCTTCTATTATTTATATAAAATAATTCAAGAGGAGAGTGTCATAAAACATTTGTAATTCACAATTTACTCCTATAAAAAATTCTATTAGATCTATAAAGCTTTCCCAATAAACTATAAATCATTACCAAAGCTTCAATAATCTTTTCTCGTTATCGAGTCCAGGCAATTAAAAGTTCTTCATTGTCGGTTCCAGATAAAACAATTGCCATCGGCAAGGTGCTGAAGGTGGTCGAGTAAAGGAATCATTAAATTCTACCACTTTGCTCAACTTCGTCGATCCTAACTGCAGATCAATGGCAAATAAAAATTTGAACAATTAATAGCAATGTCGCGCGTGTGTGTTGATTGGCGGTAATTCGAAAACAATGTAAACTACAATTAAACTGCAACGACCCATTGAGCCGCAACAAGGTGTTGCACAAATCAACTTTAACAAATGTTCGAATGACTTCACGAGTTTCGAGCCAAATTTTTTTTTTTTTTTTTTTTAATATCGATTGGCCCATTTTATCCGCGAGTTTTTTTTGGTCTGTGCATTGCTATACATGCCTTTCATACATTTCCTTTGTTCTTCATAGACAATTGAGGTGTAAGTTGAATGACAAAATTGAGGGGCGGAAGGGGGGGGGGGGGGGGGCGTGCGGGACTGGGGGTTAGGGGGTGAATGTGCGTGACTGGTTTTTAGAAGCTAAAAACTGTTAAATATGGGTTTGTTTTTCATTGTGCAGTTAAAGATCGGTTCATGATCTTTCACAGGATTTTTTTTTGCTCTCGTTAACATTGAATTCCCTCACGCAATCCTTAATGTAATCATTTAATCAAGTTAATAACGTGAATTCGAGAAATAAAATGTACGAATAAATTCTATAGAAGCATTTTCACTCCAAAATTTTTTTTAGATTTCTGTGAAATTTTTACGAATATCTAGGAATTTCTCGGTGATTCTATTGCCAGAATCCGCTAGAAATGTTCAGTGGATAGCATGTGAATGGAAAGAAAAAACGAATCAAATTTTTATACCCAAATTTTCCAAATTTTTACGTGTAATTTTATGATAATAAGAAATTAGACAAAACTTGCAGAATTTCTGAAATCAATTGCTAAAGAAAATATCTCGATACAATAAGTCTTGCAGAAATATCAATTCCATTATTTTCTTTATGAAATATTCTTCATTGGCTGCTCTTTATTGCGAAAAAGACCGCAAAGAAAATATAATTATTTCCAATAACATTATGAGAAAACTGAAAGACGTTCCCCAAGAGTTACAGTAGAATTTTCTATAAAAAAAATTCCACGTTCTTCAGTTCAATTTTTCCGTACGTGTGATAATTAATAAATCATGTTCGATGTGAAACATTGTATGAGAATCGGTCACGCACGCCCACTCAAGATAACGTGCATACATCACAACATTTCTGCAAATCCATTGTTGTTAACTATTATCCATCCGTTTTCATGACAAATTAAAATCAAGTAATTTAAAAAGCATAAACGCGCGTCTTTGTACACCCAGGACGTCATTTGGCATTTCTGTAAGGACACAAAACAACAATTGGAAATTGATGAAAAATTAATAATGCAATGAAGGCGAATAAATAAATAAATAAATAAATAAATAATATAGAAAAGAAAAAAAACAAACTTGTGACGATAAAGTCGTTGAAATGGACATTATGAACGCAAACAGCCTCTCACAGAAACAATTCACTTCTTCTGTAACTCTCTAATTGTTTAATTCTTATTTCCCAACACGTGTACAATTATTAATTTTCCGTTCATCTCAAGTCACGTAATACGAATGAAAATATCGAGTGATAGGGGAAACTGAATACAAGTGAATTTATAGAAAGGAACGTTTTTATTTTTTAGTTGGAGAGATTAATAACTGAAGATAAATAATTATGAATTATTATATCATTATTATTCATCATTATTACTGATATCTATTAATAATTCTTAAATTGGCGGGTAAGAGGTGATAAAATTGAAATAATAAAATTCATTGCGAGAAAAATAATTCAATATGAATTTCTTAAAAAATACGAACAGACATGAATAACAAACTGCAGTTGGCATAAATTAAACGAGTTGGTGTTATGCAACAAAAATCAACTAATTGAATTATTATTATTATTATTATTATTATTATTATTATTGCTATATTATTATTATTGTACTGTTTCTTATTTTATTGCCATTAAAAACGAGTTTACGATAACACTGAATTATTTAGTCTTCCGTTTTGAGCCACGGCCCCCTAATTTTACCTTTAAAACTCATTTGTTTTTCTCAACTCTTCTCTTCTCTTTTCTTTCCACTGATTTCATTTATTTCGTCCTCATCGCGCTAATTTTTCTCTTTCTCAAAAATAAAGATATGAACAAATGTAAGGCCTCAGAACGTGTTTTCAGATGGAAAAAAAAAAAAAACGACGTGGATCGTATGTAAGATATATGTAAGGATATATGCTTGAACACGCGACTTCGTTGTCGATCGCAAAAAAAAAAAATCATATTATTATAGTAAAAAAAATTCGAGAAAATGATGACAACAAATAAATTAACGACCGGTGAATGGGAGTAAGAAGATATTTTACTTGAGTTTGAAGAAGTGCTTTTAATAATGAATGATTAATGCAGACTAATATGTGTAATAAACAATTTATAAATTGACTTAAAATGAATTAACACAAGAGACGAGATGTTCTGCGTGTCCAGTTGTAATGAAGACGAAACAAGGGGGATAACGGGATAATAAAACATTTCTTAGTGCAGTAATAGCCGGTTGGATCTAGTGGTCCACGGTAGTTACTTGTAAAAAATAAGGATCGGCAACGACCCCATTGTTACTATTAATTATTAATTATTAAGATAGAATTAATGGATATTATTAATAAGGTAATTGAATATTATTATGAGGAGAGTGAGAACAGAATGCGAAATTGCCAATGAGAGTTAATAAAATCGGTGGGCAACGCAGGCCGGCATTCTCGTACGTGTGATTTTATTGAAAGAGGACAAAATGAATTAACATTTAATGAGATAAATTCAATCGATGAGTAATTAATATGGAGATAATAATGGAGTTTGAGAGTGGTGATGAAAAATTAAAATAGATGTCCAAGAGGCTTATCGTGAACCACGTAAATGGGTCACGGTCACATTCATATTTTTATATAATATATCACGTGCGCCACCATTTTTAATTAATTATCAGAGCCTGGCCGGTGGGATTGGTTGATCCTCCGTCCGTCGATCGGTGGATATGTAAAAATGATTTTTAATGAAATTTGAAGATAACGGAGAACAGATCAGCCTCTGGATGGAATTTAAAATAATTTTTATGGGCATGACGACAAAAACATAATTAAAGAACATGATAAATTGAAATTGCTTGGGGAGTACACGCGAGGCATTCTTAGAGGACATAATTTTTGACAAAAAATGGAAATTAATACAAAAAAAAAAATAAAA
The DNA here is from genome assembly GCA_030522865.1 of Psyttalia lounsburyi. Taxonomy (NCBI): domain Eukaryota; kingdom Metazoa; phylum Arthropoda; class Insecta; order Hymenoptera; family Braconidae; genus Psyttalia; species Psyttalia lounsburyi. The sequence goes on from JAPYZN010001289.1 coordinate 22,975, forward strand.
TAAAAATAAAAACGTGCAAAATAATATAGTTGAGGTGCATGTGCGAGAGTGCTCTTAATTGTAGGGTCTACATTTGTACAAGGGACTTAGTTGATTGCGTTATTTATCCTTGGGGATGATTCTTTCAATCAATGAAGAGCAATTTTCGATCAATGGGAAGTGCACGTGAATTCATAACTGCTATTTTCGCAAATTTTCATGGGACATTTTCTGCGGGGATTACAAAACCCGAAAGATGAAGCACATGAAGTCCAGGAATGCAGAGTTGATTAAAAAAGGGAAAAATCTATTTGTGAAAATTTAATTGAAAGAGAAGGTCACACCGACAAAAAAATTGAATCAAATCGTGGAATTCATGAAGCCTATGAAAATTTGAAATAAAACTGTTAAAATTGTCCGAAAATATTCAGCAAATACTTGCATTATTTATTACGGAAAAAAGAATTTAACAAGCACAAAGCGTAAAAAAACAACAAATGATTTTACAAAGCCGATGGAAACGAAAAAGATTTGTAAAAAATTGGCCAAATACTTGATTTCAGCAACTGCTTTGATTATTCATGTTTCCTACTGAATAAATATGAGTTTTATGTGATTAAAAACTTAGCAAATGATTTACAATTCTCAAAAATCCACAAATCTCCGTGAAATATGTCCTAATTGAGACACGATTTCCTCTTTTTGTTTTGACAATAGCAACGCCGAAGCGAAACAAACGAAGTGATCTCGGCACAAGTGAAGGAAAATCTTGTTCTGGTTCAATGAGTGGAATATAAAGAGAATAAAAAATAAATGCTGCCTTATATATGTGTAAATACCGTAAATGTACTCTCGCGCCAAACATTAACACGCACGGCTCCCTCTTGTCTCTTTTTGTACAAATATGAACTAAATAAACATTACTATCCATCAATCTAACCATTAAAAAAGAGGATATTTGATGCTAACCAGGAGGATTGCTGAAATGACAATGAGTCGCAACATGCTAATTCATTCTTCGACTTGCTTTACCTTTGCTTTTGAAAATTCAACACAAAATCAACACACATGAACAAAAAATTAATTAACTGCGTTTCTAATTGTATACAGGAGGTGAAATCTCGTGATCATTGTGCAAATGAATAAAAATTTAACAGAATAATATTGAAAGAAAAAAATAACAATACATTTTTGAGAATGAAAGAGTATGAGATTTAAGTGAATTAAACGTTTCCACGTGTTATCAATAAAAGAAAATGTAAATCCATGCAGATCCTCGTTTTTATTACTATTCATTTTTATTCAGGGAGAAATTCAAGAGTAGAGGAATTAAACAAGAAGATTCCACTTGATGATTTTCTTCGTTTACTGCTGAGTAACAATATTTATGACGACACTCAGACTTTCCATTCTCGTCTGGTTTTCTTGTCCAGATGATTTTGCAGTTCCAATCCTTAAATATCTGAAGGATTAAAAATAAAAATAAATGAAAAAAATAATTTTAGAGAAATTGTTGAACTAGTGAGCGCCTATTTCTTGACAAATTGCGGCTCGATAACAACTGCTGAGAAGTGATTCAAGTAAAAGTCAAGTAACAAAAATTGAGTCTTAGGAATTTTATTTTTTAGTAATGTCTAATTATGATTTTTTTAATCTGATTCAAGCCAAACCTGGAGAAAATCTTGAGACACTTCCAATGTATGTCACTACATCGAAAAAACATCCACGACGATTTTACTCTATCCACCAATAGCTTCACACACGTCCCAACATTTCGTGGGCTTTCGGGGTCGACAATTATATCGAATTTATCTGGAAGTCAATCAAAGGCAACTCAGACATTCGAAATAAAGATCAAGTTTATTACACATATATCAGTATATCACCCAAATCTCATCAGCAGTCTCTTAATACTCCTAAAATATGGGATTTTGTTTCTCTTATTGCAACAACTCATTCAAATTCCTCCTCGGAGCGTATCGACGGGAATCTCCGGAGGATCTGTTGCTGTTGCTGTGGCCGTCTCTGTTGCAGTGGAATATTTACCTCCTCAGGACTTCGAAATACTTGATTGACGGGATGACGGTACTGGGGAAAGCTGTGGGGAACGGGACGCGAGGCAGACGGTAAACTATTTCCCGTTGACGAATGCTGGTTCAGGTATGTTTGCTGATGATGAGATGGTCGCTTGTGAGCTATCGAGGGAGTCTCGTACTCGTCTGACTCTCGCTCGTCCGTGAATATGTCCCCGGGGAAGTATCTTTCGCTGTATCTCAATGTTACATTGGGCTTTGTCTCTGCCTCTTCCTGATTCAAAGGCTTGTACAAGTACTCATTCACAAAGTGATATTTTGAACTCTTTTTGCAGTTTATGTCGTTTATGTCGTCCTTCGGGGGCATGCATATCAAATGAACCTGCAAAATTGGGAGAGATTAATTATAAATTTTACATTTTACTATTTTTAATGAGGGGTCAATAGAAAATTTTATTTCCGCTCAATTTTTTCCAACAATTTTGATATTTCATTGTTTTATGCCATAGGTGCCCGTAATCACGCGATTCTAACCTCGCTTCGCTCGGTTAAATCGCGGATTACGGGCACAATGACATAAAATATTGTATG
>JAPYZN010001290.1:0-17547 GCA_030522865.1 Psyttalia lounsburyi
TTTTCTAGGTCTTTTAGAGACTTTTAAAAAGGTCTCTTACAGATCTGTGAAATGAGACAAATGGGGATCTTTTATAAACAACACATCCACGTCAAAAATCGACGCGATTTTGATTTTTTCCTCCATATGAAAGCGAGACCTTTTCCTGACGAAAAAAAAAACTTTTTTGGAGGAAAGGAAAAAGTTTTTTTGCCAAAAAAATTTTTCTTTGCCACAAAAGGATTTTTCCTTTTGTCCAAAAAACTTTTTTTTACGCGGGAAATTATCCACTGGCTTTTATTTGTTTATTTGTGGCTTCTGTTTTTTTTAGGGGAAAAAAAATTGTCTGCTGGATGTCGGGGATTTAAGGAAAACAAAATTCACTCTCTCCCTTGTTTTTATGTTTCCGTTTTAAGGAGAGGTTTATTGCTTAATTGCTCTAGGGCCTTCTCTCCGAGTGTAAAAGGGGGAACGGTCCTCTGGGGACTTTTACCGCTGGGTCCTCCCCAAATGCTGGGTTACCCTCAAAGGCATCTGGTCGGTGGGGAGGGTCAAGAAGGGAAAACCGTGTACTCTGAGAGAAAAATATACTGGCACGAAGGAGAGATTCTCTTGGGACAGGAGAAGTTCCGTCTCGTGCCCGATTCTCCGTGAGGTCAATTTTTAGGTGACTCGGATCGTTTCTTAAATAATTAAATAAATAGTAATTGATTAAAAAATGATCAAATTTTTTTAGGGACGAGCAAGAGTAATGAGATATCCTCAGACTTGACGGCTCACTGATGCGATCTATAAAAAAATAATTTATAAATTTCAATACGTGAAAATAATTCTCTTGTCTCAAGAGAATCGCCACTGATGAACCAATTGAATTCTGCCAGACGCATTTTTTTTTGGACGACCAAATACTCGAAATTCCTACAGGAAAACTTGCTTTGAGTTCTTGTCAAAAGAATAATTGATTGGTAAAATTTTATATTTTTTTTTCTGAGAATGTTCTTCTGAAATTATATTGCCCTCCAGTCCCAATAATTCTTAAACCGTCTCAATTACTCAGTCTTTGTTTATTTCTAGTCCCTCTTTCAATATTTATCGAGAATATTCTTTTAAAAAACGATATACACTGGGGAAAAAATTAATTTTGCCAAAATTATTTGCTATCGACAATGAAATACCGGAAATTCCTCTAGTAAAATTTACTTTAAATTCTTGACAGAAAAAATTAATTTGATTTGAAAAATTCCATTTTTATTTCTCGGCGTATGCTATCAGCAAAATGACGTACGATCATGCAGCCGTGATTGTTAATTACAAATGGTAACAGTGACAGAAGGGCTTTAGCCCGCGTGGGAAGGGGAAATGGTGGAGGAAGGCAAACGATTTGAATGATAATGAGGTATAGATTCCCTCCCCCAACCGAAAATCGTAAACGCGAAATGCGATTGAATGTAATGGAATACAAAATTGATTGTTCACCGTTACGAATTCTGATGATTATCGGTAACAATTAATTTCAAGATTTAGGTTACGAGGTGGCGATATTGTATCGGAGCTGTTATGTATCAAGTTTGAATTTGTGGTGGTGTGTTTTAATTGGATATTTAGCATAATGGATTGGTTGGTAGCATCTTGTATTCCCTAATTCGATGGAAATTGAAAGCTTGTAATTATGATGCGCTGGAGATTATCTGCTGGAATTGATGAATCTTGATTGGGGGCTGGAAATGAGAGATGGGAATTATCAGTTGTTCGAGGCTCAATTTTCCTTTGACATGTGTTTTTCAATCCCGTCCTTCTTCTCGTCGTAGTAATTGGGGGAAAAAAATTGAATTAATTTGTTCGTGACTCAAGTTGACTATTTGCCAATAACATTCATGGAATAAACATTTTTTGCCCGTCAATTTTTTGAGTGACGCCAAAAATGGAGAGCGAAATTTCGAGGCTGACTGACGCAGTGAGAAAAAAAATGGTTTCGGCTGAATATTTAGTTAGTTGAGGAAAATATTGATTTTTCTGCATAGATGGACCGAACGTGAGGATTTCTTTCTTTTTGGCAGGAAAATAACATATAGTTCTCGAGATATGGCCAAAAATCGGAATTTCGACCTGCCAGGGCCGAAAGGAAAGGGGTACGTACATCCCGAGGGCTCAAAAGCGGGGTAAGTGAAATTTTCGCGCTCAGAATTTCTTTTCAAATCGAATTTAACCGCATTAAAGGTATAGATATCGATGGGAAATTTCCTCAGGAATCCACTGGAGTTGATCGCGTCCCGATAGCTCAATTAGTTCTCGAGAAATCTGGAAAAAACTGAAAGAGGGTCCGCCAAAATGACCCAAAAATTACCATTTTTGTCTTTTTTTGCTCTAGGAGCGTCAAAAATTCATTTCCGCACTTTTGACGGTACGAGGGGTTAATTAAAATACTGAGAATGAGTGAAAATAATTTTTTCACTGCGAAAGCCGACCTTTTAGTGGCGACTCGCGAAAAAAAATAAAGACTCTTGCAGAAAATTTAAATCGAGCGATTACAGTAAAGTCAACATCTGTCGTTCAAGTGAGACTATAAAGCCGATGGGGGCTAGGCTTTTCGAACAGCTCAGAGGCACGAGATTAAAAAAAAATGAATGTTCGGGTTTGCAGCATGGCTCGTGCCCAAGGCCCATATATATTGAAGAAACGATACTTCCGCGGAGTCCACGACTTACTTTCTACGGCGACTCGTTCGTTTTTTTTTTCTCGACGTGTGCTTCTTGTTATATCTGCCATATGTGCGAGCCTGCAGCTGCATCTCTTCGAGTCGGGTGTACAATTTTTTTTTCTCCCCCACGTGTCGAGTTGACTCAATAATTCGATACTCATGTTTCAGCGGGTGATTGTGTGTAAAACAATAGTTTTTAATTTTTTTTCCCCCGGACGACTGGACAATCCAAGTCATAAAGAGATTTATTTAATCGCCAGAAGCTGATTTCAACGCATTTTTCGGGCTCCAGGGATAAAATAATTCCCTCGATTTTACAAACAATATAAATCGCGAAAACTGATCGACCAGTTTCAATAAAAATAAAAACTCGAGATAATCTTGAGAAATAAAAGAAGGAATCGTTCCTTTAATTAAAAATTTAACTTCAGTCTACTTATGCATGAGAAGAGATACAATTTAAGAGCAACTTCTCGATCGTTTCCCAACTAAGATGAAATAAAAATTTACGGAGTATCGCGATAGGAGTGAAACTGGCCCGAGCCATTGATCTACTTTGAGCGAATGGCGGAGGTAGTGGGATAAAAAAAATACAAAGGTAACGAATAAAACAAAGTTTCCTGAAATTTTTACCTCCTCTTTCTTATACAATGCACTTTTTTTTCATCTCCAACGACTTTTCTAACCAGTCAATTAACAAGACTAGAGTCGTATACATTTCTTTATCTCCCGTAACTGCTGAAAAACGTCTTTGAACGTTCACTCGGGCGTATGAAGAGGAGCAGAGACGAGGATGACAAAGAGACGCGAAAGTTTATGCGTTTGAAGAATTTCTACTGGAAAATTGAAACACATGGTTGAAATGAAATAACGAGCGTTTGTTATTGTCTGAGTTATTTGTGCGTGGGTGAAATCATTGTCACGGAGGATCGTTCTACGGAAAGAATATAATAGGATTTTTTTCTGAGACATTATTGTCATTTCGGAAATGTCAATTTCGCAATTTTATCTCACGAGTGATTGACTGGCAATGGATAAATTGTTTTATCTCATTATCATTCGGTGATTATCCCCAATTTCTCGATATTCCACTGAGACTCAGGCCACTCTAAAATAATCCCCAAATCGATTTTTGAAAGTACTTCCTCGTGATCTCAAAAATTCTATTGCGGAAGATATTTTTCTCATTAAAACTGAAATACAAATTTTAATGCAATCTCCGTTCAAACTCCTCCCACTCTCTAATGCCATTTCATCCGCAAACACCCAAGGAAACAAAAAAATTGTTTACAAAGACAAAATCCGAGCGACAATTTTTTATTTAAATTGCTCTTCCACAATAGAATGAAGTAACGAGTATTTCTCATTGTCTGAATAATTAAACAATTAATTAATTAAATTAATTATTGTAATTAAAAAATTTTAATTTCATTACTTTCTTCCACAGCTGATTGATTCAATTTCAATCAATAAATTATGTTACCTCATTATCTTTCGATTGTTACGTCCGCGATTATCCTCAATCCGTCAAAATGCTGACCTCAAAAATGTTAATCCAGAGGATTACATTGCCATTAAAATTCGAGTACAAATTTTACCGGGATCTCCCTTCAAAATCCTCGCATCCGCCACTGACATTTCCACAGGGTACATCCAGAGAAACAAGAAACTGTTTACAAAGACAAAAACCGGGTAAAGAAATTTTTACAAATGACTGTTTTTTCGCCGTATTTTTTTTTTTCTCCAGATACCAGAAGATTCAAAAGAACTGCAGGACAACGGAGACCTGAAATGGACACTGAAATGAACTCGTTTCGTGGTAACGCTTGTGAACTCGTTTGGTCTCGTATTCCCCGGGTGGGAATTCTCCTGCTATATAATACCCACTGCATGTCCATTGCTTTTTTTTTTTTTGGCCTCCAACCCCTTCAGCGGCACCCGTCGTGCGTTATCGAAAACCATCAACGAGTTAATTGAAATATTTTTCATTGGAATGAGTGGTAATGGTTTTTTTATTCAGTAGAAAATATTTTCATTCGCGAATTTCAACAATTTTTCCGTTTCTTTTTTTTTTCCTTTTTGACATGGAGAGGACAACGCTTTTTCCTCGATCGATTTGCCGAGGTAGCTGGGGAATCTGTCAATAGCGTAGATTATTAGATGGGTTTTTATTGCAGGTTTCTATTAGTGACCCACTTGCTGGCCTCTTTATACCCCCGAGTCTCTATTATCTCGTTTTTTTTTTCTTCTGACCTACCGCTGCATCGCAACGAAAACGTCCCGCTATTCAACTAACGGGCATCCTTCGAATTTTATACCGGTAATGATTAAATTCTTCAACGGATAACTGCATTCTAGGTAGGAAGGATCAGGTTAAACTTAATGGAGGAAGACTCTGGGAGTTGTTGTCAAGAGGGTTTTCGAGTGGTTGTGATGATGATAAGAATGTACGGCATACATAAGTAATTATTGTTCGGGGGCTTACCGAAGTAGATTGCATACAGAAGGAGATGATTATACTCATGATTCAGAAATAATGTCTTGGATGGCTTGAGGCGGAAGGAGATGAACGAGGATATTATTAGAAATGGGGCTGGAGAATCGGCCGGAGTTCGCCCAACTGTTCGCCGATATGATGAGCCGAGGATTAGCCGAGTTGGCGAGATAAATGGGATTCAATTCGACGGTGAAGCGATTATTTGGCACTCGGATTGCAAAATTTTATCTCATTTTTTTTTCATTAATTTTCTTAATTGAGAGCCCCTAATTTGCGCTGGTAAAAGAGGTTGCAGGGGGAAATTACATTATTTGCTTTAATCTCGCGGAGATCTCTCGGTTTATCCTTGTAGGATCTTCAAAATAATCAGAATATCGGAAATTGAATTTCGGAATTAAAATGGAGATTATCGAATTTTATCAAAATGGGTGGACTTTAAATACCTCGGGGAAAAACGGAAATAATACCGGGAGTAATTGCCTGAGGTACGGTCGAACTAAGCATCTACAGTGAAAATTATGTAAACATCTGGATAATTTTTAGTAAGTCGTAAACAATTTTTAAACAATTTTAATGGGCTATTGGGTAATGTCAGTGATAAAATCTAATTATCGACCTCCAATTTCGACTCCCAGCGGTCGAAAATTGTGTTTCGTCAGAGTAAACAAATTATTTCCGGTGTAATTACCCGAGGCGATTTTGGTTACGTGACCAATGGAAGTCACCACAAAATTATCATAAAAATTCTATAACTTGTATAGAAATTTCAGCGAGCGTTCCAGTAATTTTCTGACCATTTCTGAGCAGCAGCAAAGTTGGGAGCAACTTTCCGACCTAGGGCGGAAAGTAGTCACTTTCCTTCCGCTCTTCAGACAGCAAAATACGAACTTTCTTTTGCAGGTGTGTTGAAAAATTGCATGTGCACCTCGGGCGGGAAAACGGGACTTTTTTTTGGTCCCTGATGCGCAATATACTATTTCTATCTACATGGACCAAAAGTGAGCATTCTAGCCCCGCGTTGATCAGTTAGAAACGCTCATTTTCGTCCATTTTGGACGAAAAATCGTATTTAACCCTCGAGAGGAGAATCAGACGAGCATCCCCTCGCCTCCGGCTTGGGTTGTAATTTCGCACGTGAAGACGACTTGTCTACTTTTCCTCCCTAGGTGAGAAATATACAATTCCTGCCAAACTGGACCAAAGTGAGCGTTTTTAACTGCGCGAAGCGAGGTTAGAATGCTCACTTTCGGTCCACGTAGGCAGAAAAGATAATAACCGGAGCGGTAAATTCTCCCCAAACGTTCCCTAGACTTCCTTTTCCTGCGCTGACCTGCGCACAACCCCCCGCGATTTCCATAACCTCAAATCTGGAACGAACAAGACAGCTCGCGCTGTACTCCAGCATCTCAGCACAACTCTGCAGATAATTAAACATTTTATTGAAAATTTTAATTCACCCCCCTCCGCATCTCAAGTAGAATGCTCATTGTCTTGTACCACTTACCAACGTCAGATCTACGTGATTTTCTTCAACTTCCTCCGTTTAATTGCTTTCATCCGGGCAAGATGAGAATGGTAGGAATTTTCATCCTGGAAAACACGATAATTTAAATGCATGAGAATATTTTCCCCCGTTAAATTAATGTTTTAATAAAAGAAAAGTATAGACTGGGATGGTGGATAATAAAATTTGTTGAAATCACATAAGGGATGTTGAAATACGTTGAGAGTATGTAAACCGAGATAGCCTTTTATATTGGTTACATTTGTGGGGATAATGCTTCTATTATTCGACCTGGATAGGGATTATTAATCGACATTTTCGACCCAACCAGTCCATGGACAAGAGTGAGCGTACCAGCAGGCGCGTATATACTGAACCGCATGCCAGTGAACGATGCATTTGCGCTCGATTGCCCGTGACTCGATTACTCCTCCGGCAAATCGTTTTCTACCAACCCACCGTTCATTTCCCTTTCAATTCTAACCGATTACACTTTCTTCGTCTTTCCACGTGTCGCGGTGACATAATTCAATGGATTATCCGGTGCATTGTTTCTGGATTTACGTAACACTTTATTATTAAAATAATGCGGTACGGGTACAAGAGTTGGCCCGTAGTTGACAGAGCTCTGGAGCAAGTTGGATTGTCAAGTGTTGGCCAACGGTTGGCAGAACACCGGCACAAGTTGAATGGACGAGTGTCGCCCGGCGATTGACCAAACACTGAGACAAGTTTGGTTGCCAAGTGTTGGCCCATGGCTGGCAAAGCACCGGCACGAATGTCGGCCCATGGTTGGCCGAAGACTGGCACAAGTAGAATTGCCAAATCGCGGCCCGTGGTTGGAAAAATACTGACACAAGCTGGATGACCAAGTGTTGACCAACGGCTGACGCTAGGACACGCTGGATTAACGAGTGTTGGCCCAACGTCGGCCGCATACTGGCGATCGTCATTCGTCATTTTTGGACCTGAAAATCCCACCATTTGATCCAACATCCCAAATTCTTCCCCACTTTTCATCATTAATCACCAGCATCATCAGAACTGCCATCAATATCGATAAGATTCGATAATGTAAACGGTCAAATGCCCACACTGAATTCACAATAAACGGACGATTGTAAATGTCACGTTGAATGCTATCCCTTCTGGCATGCAGGCAGAGTTTAATCTCCTCCAGTCCATGAATATAGTACACCATTAACACCATTTCAGAAGCAAAGTGATGTCAGACTCTACCCCCGGCAGAATGTTCGCATAACCAATGACAGCTGACGACCTCCGGCCACCTTTGTCCTTTTTCCCACATCAAAATTTAATTAAGTGAAATTAAAAGAGGAGCCACTGAAGAGATACACGAGCTACATGTACTTTTATATTGCGGCTAGTCAACTGATAACTGCAGAGGTGTATAAAAATTACAGCAACGTGGCTGAGTAACGACAGTAACTCGAGGGAAAACAGTGGAAAATACTGCGGTGAAGGCCAAGAAGAGAAGGGGGTTGAGAGGGGCGGGGGTAGAGGGATGAGACTCGATTCCAATCCCGAGGTTTTGCTGTGCCCCCCCCCCCCCTCCCTTCACCTCCTCACTCTCCTCTCCCACATTCACCGTAATTGGCTGGATAACATCTTATGGCACAATCCCGGCTTTCGCCTTAGCCCCCATTCATGGTTTCATCTCCCTCTCTCTCTCGCCCTCCCTCTCTCGTCCTCTCACTCCCTCGCGCTCTCTATCTCTTTCTGTCTCACTTGTTCGGAGTTTTTGGGTTGACAGGAGAGAGGGAAGTAGTGGGAATACCCAAGCTATTCCCAGTGATGTAACTACCCTCAACACACCCAGGACAACATCCAAGAAACCCAACGGGATGCTCAGTTTCAAGGAATCCCGTCTACCTCCCTCCTGCCGCGCCAAACTAACTGTAACCTTTCATAGCCTTTAATCTGCACTGTCTGACGGTTATCATTGCACATTTTCTGTATATCATCATTTAGGTTTTTTTTTCTTTTTCGTTTCATGTTACGACAGGTAATTCAGTTTTTATATCTCCAATGAAATGAGAGAAAATGGCTGACGAGGGGGGGATGGATTAGTGCGGTGGAGGTTTATGAAAAGCGGATATGGCGAACAATTTGGCAAAAGAGTGATATGAAACCATTTATTCAGTCCGCCGAGGTTGTAAAAGAAAGACTTACTCTTCGTCATTCCCAAGCTCATCATCGCTATCCGCTGATCCGCTGATCTGAAAATAATTCCAACCGCTTTTGTTTTTTTCACGAGAAACCCTCACAAAAGACGTTCAACGCGATATATTGGATATAATCGCCAGCCCTCTCTAGATTATTTGAAAAAATCGTAAATGATTGATTACAAAAAGTTCTCGTTCCGCAGGCAATTCACAATTTTTCACCGGAATTGATGAAATATTTACACGGTTTTTTTGATTTTTTTTGGCAATCACACCCTCGACAGAAAATCAATGGAAACAAGAGAGCTAAAAATGTCCCAGAAGAAAGCAACAAACTAACTCCAAACGCATAAATTGCATTCCATTTTTTGATGAACCATTGCAGCGAAATAACGAGGCATTGCACACACATACGCACACAAATACGCACGCACATACGCAAATATTGGAGATTACATCTACATGTGGGGGACAAATCCTCGGCTGCAAATCGTTATACCTGCAGCCAAAACGTAAACAAAGGTGGAGATACCACTGGCCCACACACGTATTGGTTTGCATTTGTAACAATTGTGTACGTACACATCCTCAGTTGGCGATTGAACAAACGAGAGTGTATGCATCCATTTGTAGGATGCAAACAAACGCATGGATGGCGCCTGGCGATGTACCTGAAGGATCCTACAGATGAGGGGAAGGGTAGAACGAGGGGGTGATGTGGATGAGGTGTATAGGCTTTTGCCTGGGCATTCATGTTTATGCATTAGGGAGTGACTCCCACTGACTTATGCATTGTGCGATGGGTGCGGAAGGAGTGCTGTATCCAAAATGTCGAGACAGGGATTATTCAACCGCCAACAAACACCCGTAGACCATAGGAATTTGCTCCAGCGCGAGTGGAAATGAGAAAAAAAAAGTCCTTCTGCTTGTTAGCCGCATCAAGAACAACGAGTTTCAGATGCGAAACGAATTTGGTCTCTATAATTATCGGACAAACTCGGTTTTGACTTGGCTCTGGTGGAAACTCGGTCGTAAGTATCGAGCTAAGAGTTGTGTGTTGGGAATTATCGAACGTCCAATAATACCCATCAAGAACTTTCATCTAATTATTGATAGAAATTTCTGATAAAGTTTTGGGGAGCCTGTGTACTTCCGCCGGAAACCCAGTCCTCAATATTCCGTCAAAAAGAACCAATGCTAGATTATTGAAGGGAGTCGATGATTTCTAGGAATTCTGAGACGAAACTGGGAAGGACGATATCAGGCCCAGACCAGTTGCCAGACGTTGGGCCCAAACCTGGTGGTAGGTTGGTAACGAGAACTGCTTGTGACATGCTGTCCTCCGATTATTCAGCTTCCGACAGTGCCGGACGTGCCATTGGAAGTGGATCTACCAAAAACATAAATGGAAAAACTCCTCAGTCTATCGCTGCATGCCCCGCACATCAGCCATCGAATATTAAAGACCTCGAATTTACGATGTGGATCGAGGAATTTACCGGGAAATGTGTCGATGTTGGACATTGGAGTTTCCTCCAACAACTCGGCAGGGAAACTGTGTCTTCGGTCCGATGGTGCTTTAAAGATTCACATGGTATCGAAACGCGATTTTCACGATGGAGAAGTATGTTTGGTTGCATTGCAGTCGTCTATACGCTGAAAAACCCGTTGAATTGGATACATATCCAAAAGGCTCTTGGTTCAATGCCTGAGAAACGTATCTGTGTGCAACTGAATTCTCCACTATTCTGAAAAAGATATATAGAGTTTGAGAAGATAGAAGGGGATGAAGGTGTGTATGTGTGTGTGTGGGTGTATGTGTGGAGAGGGACGGTTGCATGGGGATAGTTGGGAAAAATCCCAGGAGGTGCACACGTCTTATCCGGGTCAAACAAGTTTTCCTACTGGTTGAGCCTCTCTGGACCATGTGGACTCTACTATTCGCTTTACTCTTTCTAGTTTTTCCAGTTAAAAAAGAGGAGGACGGAGGGAGGTGTGAGATAAATCAAAAGTTATACGGATACGTCCTGTTGGCACGTTTCACTAACAGAAGGATGAGGGAAGGGGGGATACTCCCAGGATGACGTTACAACAGTGGACCCTCCAAGGAAATGACGAGTTAATTATTTTTCTTCTGGGACTGGGGTAAACATGAATTATCATTTTTTAGCGATGGTTTGGCATAATTGGAGCAGCAGAGATTCTCAAGTTGTCGGGGTAATTATATTTTCAGATCAGCTTGCAGTGACAGCCATTTGGTAGACTCTTACGATCCCAAAGACAGATAGACGATATCTAAATCTCCAACTGTCAAGGTTGCCCCAGGATCCATCCAACACTGGCACAACCTGGTATGGTGCGAGAGCACGGCAACGAAATCTCACCAGACCAATCAAAAATAGATCATCTTATGATATCGTTCAAGCAAGCTTTCTTACCAAGTCTTCTATTTGTCCAGCACCGGGAGCAACTTGGACTGTAAGTATTGAACTACGAGTGACGTGACCAGTACTAGTACAACCAATAATGGCCGACGAAGGCAATCCCTTGACCCACTGAAACACCAAAAATCTCGAGAGCTGAATCATGACTCGGATTTTCCGGTACTCCTGGTAATTCCTGAACTTGAATCTCATTGTAAGCTATATTGACACAATATCACAATGGCCCAGTTCTACAAAACTCAATTCCTCCATCAGTCCATTCTCGCTCCAATAAATGGAACCACTACCATCCACACCCCTCCCCCTCCCCCCCAACCATTGGCTGGAAATTCCCAGTGCCCCCTGCAAAATCCTCCCCAAACAATTTTCACTCCTCTCAATCATCCCAACTCCATCCTCAATCCACAACTTTATCACAAGAGATAATATAAAGATATTATATACACTTGTACCGGAGATAATGGAGATATAAAAATGACGTTGTTGGTATTTTAAAAATGGTTGAGCATAAAATTTGAATAAAAATTCTTACCCAGAGACAGTTGTACTCACTGAGTCTTGTCCAGGAGTGGTACTGGGTTGGGTTGGGTGTTGGTGAAGGACGCGGTTATGACTCGTATGCGCTGAATGTATATTTGAAGAAGTTGAAGGGACGAAGAATAAGCATAGACGTAAAACTAAAGGGGCATATAGAGTTGAAATAGGGGTAGGATGTCCCTATGTGGGGTCTCCAGCATGGTGAACACACGATGGGGGTAATACAGCAAAGTGGCCGACTCTTTCTGTCGTGCAGAGTGTAACACGCTTGCTACTTCAGTGAGGTCGTTGGAGTGGGTGGAGTGAAGAGGTGGCCCGGGCGGAGGGGGGGGGGGGTCGTGAGGGGGTAAAAGAACTATGGAAAATGGGAAGGGGGTATCCATCGCGCGTGCACTTTTCCCCAAGAGTTCCGTTACTCTCAACGTCTTTCTTTCGTCTCTGTAAATCCACGTAGCCTTTTCCCAAAGTACAGAAGAGTACTATTCTTCCTCTCATGGCACTGTCCTCTTTTCTCTACAATAACCCTCGCCCTCCACCTTCTGATCCCCTCCCCCTTGTCTCCTAATATTTTAGCAATTCAGAGAGCAGTGGAGGGAAGAACGCGCCTCCCGGCTAAGAATTGGATGAAACGACCCTGAGGATGCAGAAAGGTTGATGGGCCGGAGGGGGTGGCGACGAGGGAATGGGTGGAAGGGGGGCGGGGGGAGGGGGGGGCAGAGGATGGAGTCGGGCAGAGGGTGAGTTGAGTACAACAATTTCTAAAGCTACTCTAGTCTACCGCTTTTGTTCACCACTTGTGCACTCTATGAAATGTCGTCACAGTGTACCAACTCCCGTGGGAAGTACACTGAGATACACGATACGCTCATGTAGATTATATTCACCCAAAATATGGATAGTAGCAGGAGAGGGGGAAGGGGGAGGGGGGGGTATGGAAGTACAGCAACAGAGAGGCTACCTCTTTGAAAGGCCGAAATTAATATTTTAGTGAATATTTTCGTCTTTCGAGAATGTCGACGAAACTTAATGCATGAATTATTTTGACCCCTCCCCGCCTTTCCAGTGGCTTCGAATTATTCTCAGAACTAGCCCGGCGGGTAGGGGGGCAACGGGCTTGGAAAGAATGTAAACAAACGGCTGAAAGATTTCTGGGAAATTCTTTTGTGTTTATATCGTTGTGTTTACTTTTTGTTTTGCTTACGTTGGGAGAGAAGGAAATCGATATGAGTGGATTTTTATACTGCGGCTGGAATTCAAGGGTTTGAATTTGTGAAATATAAGGGGGAAATAACTGTTGCATGAGAGCTGGGCAAATAGAAATAATATTTGAAGAGAAAAAAAAATGGGAAAAAGTAGAATGCAGATTTTGGGAAAAAAAGAATAAATAAAAAAAACGAAGAAGAGAAAAATAAAAATCGTCTATGGGGGCGGAGGAGAGGGGAAAAAATTCCCAATATGTCTCGTCTGATTTGTCCCATGGCTCCATGTATTTTCCGCAATGTCCAGACCGGAATACAGTCCATCCGTCAGGCGACACCCATTTACGCACGGCTGACTACGGATGCCAACTATAGCCCCTCGTGTGTTGTATTTTCACATATACGTTTTACTATTCAGACCAATACGTGGATGATATTCAGGTGTGAGAGTGCATTTTCGGTGAGTGCATATGCGTGATATCAGGGTGATATGTTGGATAGTGGATATGGATGTGAATTCTGGAGGTGAATGAAGAATGTGTGGGTATGAGTTGTAGAGATGTGCATATAGAGGAGAAAATGTATATGTACATCTCATTTGTGGGATGGCGCACTGGGGAGTCTCACTCGGTGGAGTTGTTTTCAGAGTGGGACGAGAATTCTACTTGGGTGCCTTGTGCGATATACGCACTGATGCTAACGTAATTTTCGGACAACTCCCCTGTGGGTGACTCTGGTGATGGTGGTGGGAGACAAAAAGCCGGAATTCAAGGTTGAAGTTGTGGTTTCTTTTTCGCTGGATGAACTGAGGACACTCTCCGCGCATATTATTTGCTATCAATAGCAAGTGGAGAAAAAAAACATTTTATTTTCAATTAAATAAATTTTTACGAAATTATTTATTTATTCATTTTTTTTGTCTCACGAATGAGATCGCTGGACGATGCTCGGGGGTTCCGACATCACCTCGAAGAACACCCCAGCAAGCTAAGCGATACAATTAAGTCCTAATCGCTCTGCAGTGCTCCCTCCAACTAGGGGGTGAGCTCTACTGCAGTCCGGAATCATGTTGCCTAAGTAATTGAAGAGATCCAAGGACAGCCTTCTGCGTCGGGCCAACCAATGCTGAGGCATTGCTCCTGCAAGCTGGGATCACCTCAAGTGCAGATAGAAGAGACTGCAGGCTGCCAGGACAACCAGCCTGACCTTGAAGCCACGGCTCAACTGCGGCAGCTCAAACAGGAGAGGCGGATATTTGAGCCGTTTTTCCTCTTCTTCTCTGGATATATTGCACTCGGCTGGGGTCGAGAAATCAATCACAAAAATCACTTTGTCTTCAAGTCGAAGAGGACGATATCAGGCTTCGTCCCAGCGACGAAATCGTATGCATCTCATTCAGGACAACGAACTCCTCGAAATTTTTCAGCGAGACTGAATTAATTTACCACTTAGCACCTGCACTAAGTAAAACCCACAATAAAATCGAGTTGGACTCAATTACGTGAATATCTTGGTAGATGAGAAATGAGCACCATTGTACACCATTGTGCACCTTATGGTGTTCACGCGAGCCGCATCCCCGACGCGAACCCTGGGTAACGCTAACTGTTGGTGAGTGTTGTTTAAACTTTACTGCATGCCGATTCGAATGTAATCGAATTTATTAAAAAATGTTTCTGCCTACGTGGACTGAAAGTGGGCATTCTAACCCTCGCTTCGCTCGGTTAGAAACGCTCACTTTCGTCGATTTTGACAGAAAAATCGTATGCAAGCCTCGGGAGGAGAATCAGACAAGTATTTCCCACGTGCTTACAACCTCGGCTCGTGCTTACAACCTCGCCTTCGGCTCGGGTTGTAATCTTGCACGTGAGGACGACTTGTCTGCTTTTTCTCCCTAGGCGAGAAATATACTCTTTTTCTGTCACTCAATATCTCCGGGAGCGTAATCATTTATTACTATTATTATTATCGTTTTTATAAGTGAACATCAGTATTTATAATATATACATACCTACACACCAAATTGAGATAATTTGAGCTTCCAGACATTGATTTGTCCGTCTTAAATTCAAATATCCACACAAATTAGGTCGGACTCGAAAATTAAATGAAGAGTTAGGTGAGTGGGAGATGAACACCTTTGAGCACCATGGTGCACCTTTTCGGGTTCATTCCAGCCGCATCCCCGTCGCGAACCCTGGGTAACGCTAAGTGCTGGAGAGGTTTGTTATACCTTTCCACACGTTGAATTGATTTCATTTAATTTATTTAAATTTTTTTCAACTAGTCTCAAAAAATTTTGTATAGTATCAGTCTTTAAAAAAAAAAAGGGAAAAGCAAATTTCGGCCACGAAAGGCACTCTAATTTTTCCGGTATGTAATACTTTTTACAATATATTTTAATGCTTCGATTACTCTTTTCAACAAATTCAATTGTCAACATCACATCGATAATTGAGTGTCCAGAGTTGAGGGCTCTCGATGACCCCGCATCAAGTCTCATTGTGAAAGTTCAAAGCTCGGCCCTCAAGCGTGCATGAACTGTCCGCTAAATCAGAAAATCACCCCTGTAATCCAACAATCGACAAATCCTCACTGCTGAATATTACAAACTCAATATGTCTCACCACTCGCCCACTGAAATATTGAAATTAAATATTCCTCCCGATAAATATTGATTATCAATAGTAGTGATTGAAAAATTCACACCCATCACCACTGGCCACATTGACAAACAAATAACCGCTGTATTAACAAATAGAATTCGACCAAGAAAAATTAAAATGCGAAAATATTTGTTAAACCCATAAGCCATACCACATCGTATGCAAACAGACGCTAACAATTCGCACACAGCAACCTCGCGGGATGAAACCCTCAACTGTGCAATTTTTCGGTGCAAACAGTAAAAAGAAAGTAATAAAAATATGAGAGCCCCACAAAAATGCCCCAAGTTATCTGGACGAGGAGGTGGGGGAGGAGAAAAAAACAAAAAAATTAATGAAACAATGTTTTCATTATTTTTGTTGAACATTTATTATTCCAGTTGAAAAAATATCAGAGGTAATTATCTTTTATCTTTTACATGTTGCTCTTCTCTCTAAGGGAAAATGTTAAAATGCAAAAATCCACCAAGAGTAATCAAGTAAATCTTGGACACCACTTTTTTTTATTATTATTTTCATTTTATTTTATCTTTTTAACAGCGAGTACTGACTACAGAGTACAATGTTACCCCAGAGGTGACCCACCCCACCTCAGCCCAGTTACCCTCCCCCGCCCCCCTCCACACGGCCGTAAACCACGAGACAGTAATACCATGAATGAACGTACAAACGACTTTTATTTCACTTTGGTAGCGGGGTTCTCGAGCCCAGTGGGGATCTAGTTACACAGAGAGTACAGAAATGCAAAAGCGCCTGTACCTCTCTAACCCGTTTGGTAACGCTTCCCCATGGCTCATGGCCACGGATAATCGGATCTGTCGATGCGTCACCGGGCAAATGACTTTGGAGGCTCCTCTCTTTTCCCCCCTCACATCCTGAACATTCCTCCTGCACATGTCGACAACACAACGTTCACGTATCTCACTCGTATTCCCTCTCCAATGTTACAATGAATCATTATTCCCTAACGTTAGTGAGTGAAACTCGATTTCGGGTTCTGTCATACTGCAGAAATCCTGAAAACCGAATCAAACCCCCTTTATGTGCAGGAGACAAATTGCATTTGTTTGGTTGACAGAGTTACCTGGAAAATAGAATTGCGAGGACTTTTTTTTTTTTTGGCATTTTACCTTGGGAGTGGACATTTTTTAGAATTGTACATTTTAGATTTCGTGCCAGATGCAGTATTGACAAGTGGCCCGAGCCTGGGCCAGGGTTGCGCCAACGCTCAGTGAGAATTGGTCTTCCTTTGGCGGACGGCTGGCCAACCTTAATGCAGTGTTGACAAGCTAGTCTAATCCAAGATTAAGTCAGTGTCGGAATGAAATTTAACTTTACGAATCTTGTCATGCACTCAGCCAGGATTTCCAACAAGAATTGTCTTAATGGATATGCACATTATAATAACCCACCTATATGAATTTTTAATAAACCCGAAAAGAAAAAAAGTAGATCACCGGTATAAAAATGCAAACCAGCGGCACTATTTCATTCCGCTCGACATCACATTAGCAGCAACCACTACAGCCCCACCATTCCGCCGTAGCCCTCAAAAATCTCCAGGTAATATTTAACGCTTTGCTACCTCCCTTCACCCTCCTCCTTCGCACCCCCAGCGAGTTCTACCGTGCGTTAATAAATAACAATGTAAATAAATAAATAGCCTTAAAGCCTAGTGAGTGTGTGCTGGAAACGCTCTCTTGTACGCAGATAAATTAAACCCAGCCAGTGTTGTACTTTATGAAAGCTTCTGCATAGAACTAGGTTGCTAATATTCAAATTCCCCACATGGTAGATTTTGTGAAATTTAACATTTTTTTTTTTTTTTTTTTTTTTT